>JALPQI010001969.1:0-106062 GCA_025490895.1 Thaumatotibia leucotreta
TCGAATATACATTTGAATAAATTAATAAGACGAGCAGAAATTTTCAAATTTAAAGGTATCTATGCCATAAACAATACATTCACAGTCGCATACATTCGCAGTGATAAATAAAATTGAGAGTGCAACATACGAGGGTTACACTGAAAATTTCGGGAATGACTCCCTTAGAGATCACTCAGAGTATATGTACACATTATCAAAAAGACTTAAGAAAGGTGATAATTGAACGAAAAAGACATAATACAGTTTCCTAGATTCCCGAAACTTTCAGTGAGGCACTCGTATTGTTCAACCATTTTAATTTCCAGGTAGAACTATGGGAGTCCTTCTATTGGCTGACGACAGTCTTCAACGGGGACCAACTAGCCTCGTACGGGGCTGAACTCCGAGCTACGCTGTTCTTTGGCGTGGTTCGGGGAGACACCGGCGGAAACCCTACCACTGTTCCTGACGCTATACTTATTGCTGCTGGTAAGATTTTCTTTCGGAATCTGTGGCAGTATACTCTAAATATGCGATTATGGCCATTTACCTCCTAATGCGTCTATACGCATAGTTAATAGGCGAGGCCTACGTCCAACAGTGGACTATTATAGGCTGATGATGATGATGATACTCTAAATCTCTTGTTCATAAACGTCTTCTAACTTAGCAAGTTGGTAAGTATTGTTTGTCCCTTTTGGTCTTAAAATTATGTCAAAAAGATCGAAAGGGACGGTCGATACTTACCCCCTTATTCGTAAACGTTTCCTAATATAACAAAGCGCTAAGTATTATTTGTCCCTTTCGGTCTTATCAGTATGTCTATCAGAGCGAAAGGGACACACAATTTAACTATGCCAAAATGCAACTGGGAACCCTATAACATTCATATTGTAAATATTTAACACTAAGTTTATAGTTAAAAACTTGTTTTTGATATGATATGTACCACTCAACCAATTGCAACCTTGGACCGCTCACAACTCTTGTGACAAGGTTCCAATTGGTTGACAAATACAATACACAAAGTATTAAAAGTCGTAGGTCGCCCGTATTGGAAGCGAGGACCTATGTCTTAAACACAGAATAAAAAAATAAAAAAAGAATAAGAGGGTAAGTTCCTCTTGCACAAACCAGGGTTAAACCACTGACTTGAGGTTACAAAGGACCACCACAGGTTTCGTCAACACGCTTCGTCATCAAATACCTAAAAATAATCGTAAAACAAGAAAAAAAATCAAGCATTTATGTCCTACGCATGGGAAGCACCTGGCCAAATATACTATAATGTAATGATTTGTAGAGATTTAGTAGCAGATTTTGGTAGAGATTGAAAAGTACTGTGGGACTAGGTCGATTTCGGTACGATTATCCCATAACACCAAAAAACCTATTCCCCATTCCAGATGGCACGAAGCTGTTCTTCAAAAACAGAACCCACGAGACCCCAGGAGAGCTAGTGCTGGGTCTCTCACTGACTGAAGGTCACTGGTTCAGCAGCGAAGGACCGGTGACGCGGACGCAGCTTATGGACGTTTTGAGGGACCTGAAGGCGATTATGATTAGAGCGCATTTTCATATGGATCAGGATGAGGTGTGTAGAAACAATGTTCCCGAGTAATTGATAGCAGTAATTAGTTTTTGAGGAAATTGGACATAGTTTATTGAAAATAATCCAGTCCACAAAAATCTGACAATTATAGTTCAGATACGTACTTTATATTTTAATTGGTTGAGTGGCAAATAAACTAGACGCGATGAGGCTTTTACTATCGCAACTTCGCAACTTTCTTTAGGTTTCAATCTATCAGCTTATTTACCTCGTAGCTCACACAAAGTAGGTTTATACCTACTCACACAGAGTTTCGACATAATCACCTATCGTCGAAACTCATACACCTACTTATGTATGAGTTTCGACGATAGGTGACTATGTAATTGGTTTAAGTAGTTGCATTCTAGTAGGCAGCAGTGATAAAGGACCGTAGGAATACGATCGTTTTTTGGGATCAGTTCTAAGGGCTACCGTGATCTTTAAAATACGATTCAGTGTCAGTTTTTAACAATTATTTTACGGAACTGACACAACGTGATTCAAATTTGGTCCTAAATTGAATTGCATTAGTGAACGTGGTGGCCCCATGATTCATGACAATCATGACTTACCATAGCTTCTTAAAATTTGACAAAGAAAAATAATACATTTATTTAATAAAAACAAACAATTTCCAGTATTAGTATGCTTAGCACATGATTGGTATGTCAGTATGTCGCCGTGAGACAGATTTTCATCTTTCACTAACAATATCAGTTAGGCTATCTCGCGGCGACATATTGTCGCACTAATTCTGTGTTAAGCCTATTGACGAACAATACTAAAAGCACTAGAAATAAAATGGTGACATATTCCTGTTATTGTCACGCGAATCTGGCCTCCTACCGCGAAAATCGAAATACGTAAATTTCGAGGATTTTTCTCTGTCACTCAAACGAAGGCGCCTTTAGAGTGAGAGAGACAAAAATCCTTGTAATTGACGAATTTCGATTTCCGCGGTAGTAGGCCTGTTGTTCTGGTTTTGAATTGAAGTGTATTGTTTCGCAATTACCTATCATTATCAGCCTATATGCCCATAATCGCTACGCTGGGCAAGCGGATTGATGATCGCAGTAATGTGTCCTCTATGATGACGCTGCTGCCCATCATCAATTTTGTAGAATGGTCAGTGACACTTCAATCCCTTAGTCGACTCTTACGACACTCGCAGGAGGAGTTGGGGTGGTGACAAATGTATTCTTACTGCCGTCACCACACGGCAAATTACCCAAATTCCCTCAATTCCAGGTCCGTCTAGAATCAGTAGAAGTCCTAGGTGCGCCAGCGCTTGTGCGCGAAGCGTGCTCGTGCCCGGCGGGCTACTCGGGCCCGCAGTGCGCGCGCTGCGCGTGGACGCACGCGGCGGTGGCGCGCGCGCGCGGCGCGAGGCCCGCGGTCGAGTGCGTGCCGTGCGCGTGCAACGGCCACGCGGGGTGCGATGACGGTGCGTGTAGATAAATTAGATGCTTAGCCAAGTTGCCAATCGCTAGCGCTTGATCGTCAATCGCAGCTAACTGTCTTTGTCGCTCTAGATGGAAAACTACGATACGCTACTAAGCGCTAGCGCTTGGCAACTTGGCTAAGCATACTAGAGCTTGAAATTGCATTTGTAGTGGACTAGTGGTGTTACTAAAGCAACACTTTTAGGTGAACCTTGTGTCTTTACAATTAGGTTTATTATTAGTCGAATAATATCAATACATGAGTCGATAAAAAGCACAATACATTGTAAATACGCAATACCACTACATATGCAATTCCATGCTCTCGTTAATTTATCTATAACTAGTTTCTTCCTTTATACTCACATATTATTAGTTTTTTGTTTATAATAGTATGAGATTAAACATTTTTTTGTTTAGTTTTATATTATACATTCACTGGTCTTATGCAGTGAGAATTTGTAAGTAGGTTAATTGGGCTAAGAATTAGATGATGTATTATGTTTCCATAAGCGAGAACCTGTAATTGGCTTTGTGATTCTATTATTATTTATAGATACATTATAGCGCTGTTGGTTTTCCATGTAACTAAAATAAAATAAATAAAACATCATCATCACGTCGTCTAAACTGTATACGGTGACGGTAAGTAGAAGTCCTATTCGCGGCTAATATGAAAATGTGACAGAGAGGGAAAACTACGATACGCTACTAAGCGCTAGCGCTTGGCAACTTGGCTAAGCATCCTAGGTCAGTGGAAGTCCTCGGCGCGGCGGCGCATGTGCGCGAAGCGTGCTCGTGCCCGGCGGGCTACTCGGGCCCGCAGTGCGCGCGCTGCGCGTGGACGCACGCGGCGGTGGCGCGCGCGCGCGGCGCGAGGCCCGCGGTCGAGTGCGTGCCGTGCGCGTGCAACGGCCACGCGGGGTGCGATGACGGTGCGTATAGATAAATTACATAAACGCTTCGCCAAGTTGCCAATCGCTAGCGCTTGATCGTCAATCGCAGCTAACTGTCTTTGTCGCTCTAGAGGGAAAACTACGATACGCTACTAAGCGCTAGCGCTAGGCCACTTGGCTAAGCATACTAGAGCTTGAAATTGCATTTGTAGTGGACTAGTGGTGTTATTAAAGCAACACTTTTAGGTGAACCTTGTGCCTTTACAATTAGGTTTATTATTAGTTGAATAATATCAATACATGAGTCGATAAAAAGCACAATACATTGTAAATACTCGATACCACTACATATGCAATTCCATGCTCTCTTTAATTTATCTATAACTAGTATCTTCCTTTTTACTCACATAATATTAGTTTTTTGTTTATAATAGTATGAGATTAAACATTTTTTTGTTTAGTTTTATACGAGTATTATACATTCACTGGTCTCATGCATTGTGAATTTGTAAGTAGGTTTATTTAATTGGGCTAAGAATTAGATGATGTGTAAGCGAGAACCTGTAATTGGCTTTGTAATTCTATTATTATTTATAGATACATTATAGCTCTGTTGGTTTTCCATGTAACTAAAATAAAATAAATAAATGAATAAAATATCATCATCATCACGTCGTCCAAACTGTATACGGTGACGGTAAGTAGAAGTCCTCGGCGCGGCGGCGCATGTGCGCGAAGCGTGCTCGTGCCCGGCGGGCTACTCGGGCCCGCAGTGCGCGCGCTGCGCGTGGACGCACGCGGCGGTGGCGCGCGCGCGCGGCGCGAGGCCCGCGGTCGAGTGCGTGCCGTGCGCGTGCAACGGCCACGCGGGGTGCGATGACGGTGCGTGTAGATAAATTAGATGCTTAGCCAAGTTGCCAATCGCTAGCGCTTAGTCTTCAATCGCAGCTAACTGTCTTTGTTGCTCTCGAGGGAAAACTACGATACGTTACTAAGCGCTAGCGCTTGGCAACTTGGCTAAGCATACTAGAGCTTGGAATTGTATTTGTAGTGGTGTTACTAAAGCAACGCTTTTAAGGTGAACCTTGTGTCTTTACTATTAGTCGAATAATGTGAATACATGAGTCGATAAAACACACACAATAGCACACTTTCGAAATACGCGATACCACTACATATGCAATTCCATGCTCTCGTTAATTTATCTATAACTAGTTTCTTCCTTTATACTCACATATCATTATTTTTTTGTCTATAATAGTATGAGATTTTTATTATATATTAGTATGAGTGTTTTATATTATACATTCACTGGTCTCATGCATTATGAATTTTGTAAGTAGGTTTATTTAATTGGGCTAAGAATTAGATGATGTATTATGTTTCTATCAGCGAGAACCTGTAATTGGCTTTGTGATTCTATTATTTATAGCGCTGTTGGTTTTCCATGTAACTAAAACAAAATAAATAAAATATCATCATCATCACATCGTCCAAACTGTATACGGTGACGGTAAGTAGAAGTCCTCGGCGCGGCGGCGCTCGTGCGCGAAGCGTGCTCGTGCCCGGCGGGCTACTCGGGCCCGCAGTGCGCGCGCTGCGCGTGGACGCACGCGGCGGTGGCGCGCGCGCGCGGCGCGAGGCCCGCGGTCGAGTGCGTGCCGTGCGCGTGCAACGGCCACGCGGGGTGCGATGACGGTGCGTGTAGATAAATTAGATGCTTAGCCAAGTTGCCAATCGCTAACGCTTAATCTTCAATCGCAGCTAACTGTCTTTGTCGCTCTCGAGGGAAAACTACGATACGCTACTAAGCGCTAGCGCTTGGCAACTTGGCTAAGCATACTAGAGCTTGGAATTGCATTTGTAGTGTTGTTACTAAAGCGACACTTTTAAGGGAAACCTTATGTCTTTACAATAAGTTTACTATTAGTCGAATAATGCTAATACATGAGTCGATAAAACACACACAATAGCACACATTGTAAATACGCGATACCACTACATATGCGATGACGGTGCGTATAGATAAATTACGTAGATGCTTCGCCAAGTTGCCAGTCGCTAGCGCTTAAACTGTAGCATAGTTAGTAAAACGCAGCTGTCACTGTCAATGTCAATGAAGCTTGACAAGTGTCAGTGTGACAGCTGCCTCTTGCTATCCACCCGTGTCAGGGAACACAGCACGCTCCCACATTATAATATTAATAAATTGTTTAAACTAAGAAGATAATATAAAATAAATACCCCGAAGACCAAACAGCTTGTTTTCATAAGATCCTACATGGCGCAGCCGGTAGGATCTTGAGTAGGATCATCGCTTACGATTGACCTCCTCAAGATCCTACCGGCTGCGCCATGTAGGATCTTGAGGAGATCAATCGTAAGCGAAAGGCAGCTAAATGTCTTTGTCGCTCTAATATGAAAAAGTGACAGAGAGGGAAAACTACGATACGCTACTAAGCGCTAGCGCTTGGCAACTTGGCTAAGCATCCTAGGTCAGTGGAAGTCCTAGGCGCGGCGGCGCTTGTGCGCGAAGCGTGCTCGTGCCCGGCGGGCTACTCGGGCCCGCAGTGCGCGCGCTGCGCGTGGACGCACGCGGCGGTGGCGCGCGCGCGCGGCGCGAGGCCCGCGGTCGAGTGCGTGCCGTGCGCGTGCAACGGCCACGCGGGTTGCGACGACGGTGCGTATAGATAAATTAGATGCTTAGCCAAGTTGCCAATCGCTAGCGCTCAATCGTCAATCGCAGCTAACTGTCTTTGTCGAGATCCTACATGGCGCAGCCGGTAGGATCTTGAGTAGGATCATCGCTTACGATTGACCTCCTCAAGATCCTACCGGCTGCGCCATGTAGGATTTTGAGGAGATCAATCTTAAGCGAAAGGCAGTTAACTGTCTTTGTCGCTCTAATATGAAAAAGTGACAGAGAGGGAAAACTACGATACGCTACTAAGCGCTAGCGCTTGGCAACTTGGCTAAGCATCCTAGGTCAGTGGAAGTCCTAGGCGCGGCGGCGCTTGTGCGCGAAGCGTGCTCGTGCCCGGCGGGCTACTCGGGCCCGCAGTGCGCGCGCTGCGCGTGGACGCACGCGGCGGTGGCGCGCGCGCGCGGCGCGAGGCCCGCGGTCGAGTGCGTGCCGTGCGCGTGCAACGGCCACGCGGGTTGCGATGACGGTGCGTATAGATAAATTAGATGCTAAGCCAAGTTGCCAATCGCTAGCGCTTAATCGTCAATCGCAGCTAACTGTCTTTGTCGCTCTAATAAGACAGAGAGGGAAAACTACAATACGCTACTAAGCGCTAGCGCTTGGCAACTTGGCTAAGCGTGCAACCATAAATAACATGGACGTCTAACGCCAGCTCAAAAATGCCCCCAAACACTGTTCAATTGTGCCAAGATGGGCAGGACATAGCGCTTTACTTAACACCGCGCACATTTCGGCGCAACATCTTTGACAACTGTTTATAAAATATAGCCAATCAAAATGGCGGTTTAAGTTTTTATAGGTTGATATTGAAATTCATTACCGTGATGCATAAAAGAGGAGGTGACATTTGTCAACTAAATTTCAGGACCGTTTTTGAAAGGCAATTTAGTACGACGTGCGGCTTTCATGTTCTATTTGTTCGTAGATGTATTATGTTTCCATAATCTAATCTAATCTTAAGCGCTGTTGGTTTTCCATGTAATAACTAAAATAAAATAAAATAAATAAATAAAATATCATCATCATCACGTCGTCCAAACTGTATACGGTGACGGTAAGTAGAAGTCCTATTCGCGGCGGGGCACGTGCGCGAAGCGTGCTCGTGCCCGGCGGGCTACTCGGGCCCGCAGTGCGCGCGCTGCGCGTGGACGCACGCGGCGGTGGCGCGCGCGCGCGGCGCGAGGCCCGCGGTCGAGTGCGTGCCGTGCGCGTGCAACGGCCACGCGGGGTGCGATGATGGTGCGTGTAGATAAATTAGATGCTTAGCCAAATTGCCAATCGCTAGCGCTTAATCTTCAATCGCAGCTAACTGTCTTTGTCGCTCTCGAGGGAAAACTACGATACGCTACTAAGCGCCCACCCGTGCCAGGGAACACAGCACGCTCCCACATTATAATATTAATAAATTGTTTAAACTAAGAAGATAATATAAAATAAATACCCCGAAGACCAAACAGCTTGTTTTCCTCAAGATCCTACATGGCGCAGCCGGTAGGATCCAACGGTGCGTTACTAGTTTCTTACTTAATGGTATGTACTGGTAAATTTACCGAAGCTGGCAGGAATGGATCGAGTAAGTGATAGAAATTATTCTATGTGTGGGTTGCCAGATTTTGTTGTGAGATATACTTAACGGTTGAAAGAGTAAAAAAATAAAGTAGGTACACACATAAAAATAGGTAATTTCTGGCTAAGTTTTCAATTAATTGTAATTATTCGATGTCATTTACCAAAGTAACAATAGGGGAGACCTAGGAGAGTTGACACAAATTTTACATATCCACGCGTAACTTCTTTGCTATACAAGTTGTAGGGATGTAACCATCATTTTTAGAAAGGAAATTTCATAATCTAATTATAAATGTCAATTCGAAAAGTAATAAGTCATTAGAAGGTGGCAAAACATCGTTATTCTAGAACAAGTCGGGTTGTTTCAACCCTCCTAATACCGAGATAAGTTGAAACAGGTACCTGGGTAAGTTGACACATAAATAGAAATTAAAGTTTTAAGATAAATATAACAATAGTTTTGGCAATAATCGTATTTATTTTACTAAAACAAATTGGAGGTCAAATATTAGAAATATACTAACAAAAATATGTTTTTTCTTATAAGAATAATAAGGCACCTTCATTGTACGACTGTGAGTACACATTTGGTTACCTATATTATAATATTTATAATAATTCAGGTCCTACATACTTAAATAAGATTGCGTTTTTTGCACACCAAAGTTATCCATAATCACATCAACGTTAAGACACTAAATAAGATTAATTAAACATTAAAATTGTAAGTCTTCTCTTTTCAGGAAAAAAAAATCTAACTAAAATAATCCGACTTAACTTCTTATGGTAATTGATAGTTTAACCAACAAAAAACACAGAACATTAATATATATAACTAGGTATAACAAAAAGCGACGTAATAAAAAAATTGATTTAATTCATAGTTTGATATATGTAGTCCAGTTCACAATTATGTGCATTTTTCATGTGCCCAGCCCTTGCAATCCAAAAACTATTTTTTATATTTTTTTGGTCTTTTGTTTTTATATGGCTCTGAGCAACACAAACAAACATTCGTTATCATTTTAATTCCCACTATTGCATTCCTCTTTATGTTTTTACTAGTTGTTTTATTATGCTTGATAGATTTATTTTTCTCAATTGTCTTTGTTTGCTTTAGGCACTCTGAAATACCAAATAAATATTTAGTCTATAAACTAACATCGAGGAGAGTTGCAACAAAGGAGGTTAGTTGAAACAAGCTGTTTCAACTTACCTTCCCTTCAAAATTAACGGCTTTTTTATATATTAGCGATTATTACTTACAAGCGGTTCTCGTTTGAAAATAACATGTTTGAATATGAACATGTACTTAAATAGACGTTACAAATGATATATACAAAGGGCATAATTCTTAACATAACACGTAAATAAACGGCATTGAAAAAATGGGTAAAAACTTACTTTTCGCACAATTTTGAACACAGACGCTATAACTCCACAACCGTTCGGCCGGCGGCCATGGCGTGTACTGAAGAGTAGGTGGGAGGGAGAAAAAGGATAGAACTGCGCTATTGCCAGATTTCTAATGCCTATAGTTCCTGAGATTTTGTCGTTGTGTCAACTTACCTTTGTGTCAACTCTCCTAGGTCTCCCCTACCGAATTCGACCAACGCTGGAGGTGGGAAAATATTTAATAAAACTTTGAAAGGGTCCGCGGAAAGAACATGTCTAGTCAATTCAAATTACAGAAGGAAAAATCACCTTGCTTTTAACAGAATAAGGTGAGAATTGACCTGATTTTTTTAAAGTTTTGAGTTGTTTCCCTTCATTTTGAGTTGTTTCACAAAATATGTTTTCAATTAAGTTCGGTTCGATATAAAATATTTTAGCATACTTATCTTTAGTTGGTTTACCTTGTACACACATGAATCTACCAAGCTTTATCCTCCTGCCTACATAATATGTCCTATACAAAGGACATAAGCCTTAATCAATGTTTTAACTCTATAGGTATGTCAATCAAACTTTCCAATTTGATTTGACAAACTTTAACGTAATGTAGGCACGAGGTTAAAACAGTGAACCCGTCCGGTTTGGTTGATCATCAATTGTACTTAACAGACACGAAGACACCAAACTTCAATTTTTATTTTATAATTATATTTGTTTTAGTGGAAGGCGCCTGCGGACCATGCAAGCACAACACAACGGGAGCACACTGCGAACGATGCCTGCCCGGACACTATGGGAACCCTGTGCAAGTACGTGGGTATATCTACACTCCACCTATTTCTTTTCTACCATACAATATGTCCGTGAGGAAAGGGAAAAATTGAAACAGCGTATTTCTGACCTTTGAAGCTAAAAATATCGTTTGAAGTTTGCCGGATTCCGTCTATTTTAAGAGAAGTACCACTTTACTAGCTGCAAAATATTGACTGTTTTAAATGTCTCGCCGAAAATCACCAATTGCCCTATATTGATAAATTCACCCCTCGAATCAGCACCGCACTGTGATATGTTTGCGATTGGATGAAGGTACAGTATACAGTACCGGCCAATAATATATCAAATACGTGACTTTTTGTATGAGCGTGTATACAGGGTGTAAGTCTAATACGGGCGAAGCTCTTAACGGGTGTTAGTTTACGACATAATAAGTACATTCAAATAACTTTTACTTAAAATTAGAGCATAAAAATTTTCCATACAAAATAATTCGGCGCGCAATGTAGAGCAACATACGCGAGTTAAGCACTCGATGACAGCTAATTTCAAAAGCAGATGACATAACTGCCATATCAACAATAACAAAGGTTCGTACCTACATTGCTGCTCCGATAATCTTAAAAAAATTCTGTGTGGTCATAATTAAGAGTAACTTTAAAAAAACCTTGTAATCCATGATTACACTAATGAATCCCATGCCTGGTTTAATTGATCGCCCATATTAGACTTACACACTGTAGAGTAAGCGGCACGTGTTTGCATATTATTTTGGTTTTTGCACAGTTTAATGATGAATACTACAATTAAGTATTGTGCATTACAATGGGAGACACAGGATATTGCTAAAATAGCTGTAGTAAAAAAAAATACTACGAAATCCATGCCTTGCGTAAAAACTTTTTATAAAAAAAACCACTACATGATGCCAAGTTTTTTCATCGCTAGTACAAAGGCCTATCCCTAGACTATCTATGGTCGTAAGGTGGAAAGTGTGAAAACCTTTTACAAATATAAAAAAAAGTTCTACTGAAAAAAACCTGTATGTGATATATTGCTTAAAGTTCTGCGAGACGATGAATGTACGTGTGTTCTTCTGTGATATGATAACTTACGAGTATTCTTTTGCCATGTGTAGGTACTATTGTATTTATGAAATAAATTGTGTCTGAATTTCCCAGTGCCTTGTATCTCTGTTACCTATGCTGCGAAATTTGAAGTATGATCATCATCATCTCAGCCATAAGACGTCAACTGCTGAACATAGGCCTCCTCTCTGGACCTCCATATGTACCGGTTAGATGCGACCTGCATCCAGCGTGTCCCGGCGACCTTCATAAGGTCGTCTGTCCATCTTGTGGGTGGATGTCCTATGCTGCGTTTGCCTAGCCGTGGTCTCCATTCGAGCACTTTTCGACCCCATCGACCATCTGCTCTGTGTGCAATGTGGCCTGCCCATTGCCACTTCAGCTTACTAATCCGGAGGGCTATGTCAGTAATTCTAGTTCGCCTAGGGATCCTCATTTCTGATAAGGAATGATGCTTCCTTTTGCAGATTCGGCATCTAAATGATTGGCGGCATAAATATACAGAGTGGTTGAGGCCTAAACGGTTAAAATACCAATTCGTCTCGCCACCAATCTCATCTGATCTGATTCTGATTTTATGTTTAGTAAATAATAATAATATCCAGGGTGCGTGCCGACCTTGCGCCTGTCCTCTGTACCTGCCATCCAACAACTTCAGTCCGAACTGCGCCTTGGCGACTGCTGAAGGAGACGAGTTCGTCTGCACGCAATGCCCTGATGGCTACAGCGGGGACCATTGCGAACAGTGAGTACCTGTAGATAGACCCCATGACACACACAGATGTCATATATACCATAGATCAAGCAAACGTATCTACTTAGCGTGTCAAATGAACTCAGTGAAACCCATTGAGTTGTCCATCTTTAATCGCAGCTTGCAGCTTTCGGGCGTCAAATTTTGTAAGTTGAAGTGAACAAACACCATTAATAATGCCTCCTTAAGTAATATCAATTGCAACAACACAAAAAATATGAATACTCAAGGGCCTGAGACGTATTTAAAATCATAGGCAAGTAACAACTTCAGTACAAAATCTGACACGCTCGGCCGCCATACAAATGAATGAACTTGTTTCTCCTATCCAAATCTAATTCTGTGCCATGAACAGATTACCTAAATAATGAAACGCTTTATCAATAGTTCCATTTTATCAAATAACGCTTTGAGTTTGGGTGAAAATACAAACAGACCAAAGCAGTGCAGTTTAGTGGGATCCACTCAAACTCGTAAAAAAAGTTCAAATATCATCATCATCATCATCATATGAGCCGAAAGAACACTGTAAAGATTGCCACAATGACCGTAACGTAAACGCCATCGTCAATAAGGTCCCTTTTAATAACGTCACTTTTAAGAAACTAAAGAAGAATTCACGTATCATTCTAAATAGTATAATGCGCACTGAATTTATTTTACCCCTATGCATAATTCCTGCGCAATGTTATGATTTCGCACATATCTACTAAGTCCTTCAAGTAAACCGCATTCTTTCATACATACGATTAGCGCTACATTCTAACTCAGCCTTTTCTCACAGCTGTGACTTCGGCTATTGGGGTTCCCCGACCACCCCCGGAAGCTCCTGTCAACCTTGCGACTGCGGCGGGGCCCCCTGCGATCCTGACACGGGGCTATGTCGCACTTGCCCCCCTAGGACGGAAGGGGCCCGCTGCGATCAATGCCAGGTTAGTGTCTCTTTAACTAACTTTGTCTTTAGCTAGTCAATCGCCACCACTGTTCGCATACCACCTCTAGCAGCCTGCCAAGCTTGACCCTGCCGTGAAGCTCCTTACAATCCTGACAAGGGGACTAAAAACGCCCATTGTATTCTGTGACAGATAAGTGTCTTGATTAAATGGTGAAATAAGCCCATAACTGATCGGACTTGGTGCATCCAGCCATTCCCTGATCGATTTCAACAATATGCCGTATTTGCATTTTTTGACTACTGAAGACGCATAATTTCGTGCTTCGTGCTGTTATAAAATTCTTTGATTGGCAGCTTCTCTCTACCTTGTGTTGCACTTACAGGATATATTGTTGCTTTTAGTTGTAGTTGCAGAGCACCCGTATCTCTAACATAACAGAAAAAATATATCCCGCAATTTCTACAAAGGCCACATGCCAGATTAATGAGACATCTGAAACGCTCGACGGAATACCCTAAAGATATAATTTAACAGGAAGGCTACTGGTTCGGCGCGGACGGCTGGTCGGGCACGGG
Organism: Thaumatotibia leucotreta; assembly: GCA_025490895.1. Classification (NCBI taxonomy): domain Eukaryota; kingdom Metazoa; phylum Arthropoda; class Insecta; order Lepidoptera; family Tortricidae; genus Thaumatotibia; species Thaumatotibia leucotreta. Next base: position 13,670 of record JALPQI010001969.1, read on the forward strand.
TTGCGTGCCCTGCGACTGCGGCGCTGGAGCCCTATCCGTAGCGTGCGACGCCAAGACGGGGCAGTGTGCGTGCAAACAGGGCTTCACTGGACAACGTTGTGAGGCGTGCAGCGAGGGACATGGAGGTGAGGGTCGTATATAGTAGGCCCCTAAAAGAGGCTCGTAAATAGGTCATCGTATCAGGCGAAAGACGTTCACTACTGAACATAGACCCCCAAACATTGCCACAATGACCGGTCCTGCGCCTCCCGCATGCAGCAGGTTCCTTCAAACTTCTCCAGGTTATCAGTTTACCTTACGCTACGCTTTAAATAATAGTACATTGTGCATCAAGGGAGGTAAGTACGGAATTACTAACGAGGGTGTTAGAAGCCCGACGCCGTAGGCGGAGGGCTTTTAATGACTCGATTTAGTATTACGCTTACCGACCGTGATTCATACAATGTTTTTCATCACACTTGCCGACAAAAAAAAGTTTACTACAAAATATTACAAAAAGACGTACTGACATTTCTATTACTCCCTAGGAAATTTTGACTTTTCGATTGCTCCCGCTACGCATGCAAGCAATGGCGCGCTTAGACAGCAAGTGTGATGAAAATCTATAAACATCACTTTTGTGAGAGACCTTTTTTACAAACACATAAGTTTAAATGATTCAATTCAACCACAGCAATGTGTAAGCGCTTGCATCACATTCTTTTTATTTACGACAATTTTATTATTGAACAATTGACAGGTATAACCGCAGGCTGCCCCACATGCCACTGCGGCATCGCCTCCCTGACCGCCGCGTGCGCCGCGGACTCCGGCGCATGCGCCTGCGCGCCGGGCGCCGCGCCGCCATATTGTGACAGCTGTCAGGACGGCCATTACGGCTTGGATAGCGAGGGGTGTAAAGGTAAGTCTATTTTATTATTGACCAATCCACAGGTATAACCGCGGGCTGCCCCACATGCCACTGCGGCATCGCCTCCCTGACCGCCGCGTGCGCCGCGGACTCCGGCGCATGCGCCTGCGCGCCGGGCGCCGCGCCGCCATATTGTGACAGCTGTCAGGACGACCATTACGGTTTGGATAGCGAGGGGTGTAAAGGTAAGACAATTTTGCGGCGTGTCTCTTAATCACGCTTTGGATAATAATTATTAACAGGTATAACCGCGGGCTGCCCCACATGCCACTGCGGCATCGCCTCCCTGACCGCCGCGTGCGCCGCGGACACCGGCGCATGCGCGTGCGCGCCGGGCGCCGCGCCGCCATATTGTGACGGCTGTCAGGACGAGCATTATGGCTTGGACAGCGAGGGGTGTAAAGGTAAGTCAGTTTTGCAGCGTGTTTCTTAACCCCTCGTATGCGTCCTGTCAAATTAGGTTACTGAAAAAGTGACCTTGACACTTAAAACAATAAATTGAAATTCGCACGCACGGATCCGTGCCTAAGCATACGAGGGGTTAACTAGGGATCGGAACTATGGGTGCAAAACTTTAACAAAACTTGTCAAGTGGACATGAAAGAGCGCATACGTTCATAAAATATACATATCTACACACCCAAACGTTGTAAGTGCAAGATTCCCATATAGGCAATAAATTAGAATACATATTTTTCAATAATATTCGTATTTTTCTTGAATAAAGTGTTCCTTTATGTCAGTTTTCAAGTTTTGTTAAAGTTTTGCACCCATAGTTCCGACCACTACTCTTAACCCTTGACTACCTACGTCCTGTTTGTATCACACAACCACCTACCTGCGGTCATGGAGACCGCTTCTTCTTATGGGACCTGATTTATTTACTTTGGCGTGACTGAAGGGGGTTTAAATATATTAAATATACTTTAAATAGTTTCAGGCATTTATTAACCAACAAGAATACAAAAATAAGCAACATTTTGTATTTCAAACTTAACATATTTATTAACTTGTTGTATTTTCGATTACAAAACTTAGTATCCTTCAGGATATGAGATTACGAAATTAAAGAACATAATATAAAGCTTTTCATTATAAAAAAAATAAATTGAGCAATCAAAAATGCTATTAAACTATCTAATTTGGTTACAAATAAGATATTTTTGTAAAATTACATGCTTTTAAAATAACCATTCTTGTCTGCCGTCGACACACAATTTGTTCGAACATTCACATTCAAAACAAGTTTCTAGTCCCGTGGAAGACGCTGATTATTTGCACGACGCTCTAAATAGGGTTTTACTATTTTTTCGGCCAGTTTCTTCATAAATTTGAACCTTTTTTCAAAACTGTGTTTAAAATTTAAATAACACAACCACCTACGTGCGGTCACTGAGACACATACAAAATGTATCGTAACCACCTAAATGCGGTCTCACGGACCGCCGAAGCTACTCTTTTACTCACCAAATCCAAATGAGTGCACGTCTGAACGAGTCGACATGGCCAGCACTGCGGAGGGGCTGGGCAAAGGTACAAGGTCACAGAGGCGTGAGCGATGTACTTGCGTTCAGTTATTGTCAATTTTGAATAATCCAGTGTCTGTGAGACCGCACGTAGGTGGTTAAGGGTTAACCCTTTGACCAATTGACAGCTCAGTCAAAGCATTCAATTTCGAACCTTGCATATTTATAAATTGATTTGGTTTTGTTACTTATATGACGGGAAATATGTTGCCAATACCCATTAAAGGGTTAATCACGCTTTGAATAATAATTATGTATTTTCTAGCCTAAGCAGTTAGCCACGAATTTTGATACAAACAATATCAAAGGTGACATTTTAAACGGAAGTGTTTTTTTAGATGGTCAAAAAGTTCAGTGACCCAAAAATACTCAAAAAATCAGACACACGTACGTTTTCGACATTATAAACGAGTGACCAACTTTTTGTTAAAATAGCTATCTCAATCTCAATAAAGTGATCGGATCATTATCGTTCGAACGCACAATATTACTTGAGTGACGTTGGCCTGATATAGCTTTCCTGACAGTCGCGTGCGCCGCCATATTGTGACAGCTGTCATGACGAGCATTACGGCTTGGACAGCGAGGGGTATAAAAGTAAGTCAGTCAATTGTGCAGCGTGTTTCAATAATAATCATTTATTTTCTAGGTTAAGCAGTTAGCCACGAATTTTGATACAAAGAATATCAAAGGTGGCATTTTAAAAGAAGTGTTTTTTTAGATGGTCAAAAAGTTCAGTGACCCAAAAATTATCGAAAACCCAGACACGTGTACCTACACGTTTTCGACATTATAAACGAGTGACAAACTTTTTGATAAAATAGCTATTCTCAATAAAGTGATCGGATCATTATCGTTCGATTCGAACGTACAATATTACTTGAGTGACGTTGGCCTGGATGCTTAGCCAAGTTGCCAAACGCTAACGCTTAGTAGCGTAGCGTAGTTTTCCCTCTCTGTCACTCTTTCATATTAGTGCAACAAAGACAGTTGGCTGCCTTTCGTTTACGATTGACGATTAAGCGTTAGCGATTGGCAACTTGTCTAAGCACCCTGATATAGCCTCCCTGACAGTCGCGTGAGCCGCCATATTGTGACAGCTGTCAGGACGAGTTCATAGCTACGGCTTGGACAACAAGCTATATAAAGGTAAGTCGATCAGTTTTGACTGTGTGGCGTCTCACTGGAGAATAATGACCTCTAGAGAGAGTCTAATGGTACGTAAGACATCACCAGACATCGGATTCCGTGGGGCGAATTTTCTTGACAGCTAGGGACTTCCTATATCGATAAACTCATTTATCGATACTAGTTCTACATACTTGTGATCGCCCCCAACATTGTATGTATTTTTTGTAACTATTGTATTGGTCTAAAGAAAAGTATGAAAGTCAGACTTAGCATCTTTAAACATTTTATATTTATGAGTGAAAACAAATATGCACATTAAAAAATAGAATACTTGCTTAAAAAGCAACCTGAAGTAATTTAACGCGGGTCTAAGTTTAAACAATTAAAGATGGGACAGTTATGAAGAAATTAATTGTGACGAGTAAAATTTTGAAAACGTTTCCAATAACAATGACATAATTTAATTGTCATGTTATTGCACTGTACTGTTTGAATAAAAAAAACTTTATAAGCAAATCTTCGTCTGATCACTAGTATTTAAAACTAATTTCGATAAATGAATTTATCGATATAGGAAGTCCCTAGCTGTCAAAAATATTTGCCCCACGTAATCCGATGTCTGGACATCACGCTCTAAATATTGTATTTTTTATATTAACCTTTCGAATGTCACACATCGTGTGTACAAATATTAGTATTGGATTTGTCCGAGTTCGATGTTACGACACCATATCCAATTGACAGCTGCAATTTTAAATATGACATCTTCAAAGTAATAACGATTCGCATAAAACCCATTTCTCAGCGTTTAAAATAAACACAAAGTTGACATATGATGTGTACAATTTCAGAAAATGATTTTAAACCTTATTTGCTTACGTTAAGGTCAAGTTGTAAAGTTCGTGAAGTTACATACGATTTATCCTAAGGCGAAGTTGTGCGCTGCTCTGCAATTTGCGTAATGTGTGATGGCCCTTAATTCGTAAATGACCTTAGAACCAGTGATGGGCTGATGGGATTTCATAGGATTATACTCGACTCGAAGGTGCCCTTACCCCCCCAAACTGAATAACGAGACTCATTTATACTAAAAAAAATATATTTTACACGGGTTTAAATGGAGAAACTTTTTCAATAAAATTATGTCCAACAATCATCGACGTTAAAAAAGTGATTTTTGTGAGACATCATTTTAATACACCTGAAATTTATTGCATGAATGCAAAAATCTAAGCGTTCAATCCCTTCTACAGTCGAAGACAAAATAAGGGGTATACAAAAACGTTCAAAAATATGTCCCAGTGCACTCTTATTCTATGTAATAAGAACGTCGTAACATATTTATGAACGGATTCTTTCGATACTTATTTTTGCACTTGACTGTACATACAGCGTTATACTGATAACACTTTGAAGTTTTCAATTAAATTTTTTCCTAAAAACTTTGCGCATTTCTAAAGCACCTATTTTAAGAATGGAAAGTTTATTTCAAATTTAAATTGACCTAGCCTACTGTGTATTTGCAGATTAAATCTTTAAATATAAAATAAAATATACAGTGTGTGTCTATGATACTGGCTTTTATCGAAACCGAGGAATGCGATGCAGATTTCTAGCCAAACCGTAAACATTATTCGATTCAAAATGCAAATTTTAAAAGTAATTAACTTTCTAAGAAAAGTTAATTGATATACAATATACTTCAAAATGAATCGTTAATTTGCACTTGACAATGACAGATCGCAGCCACTTACAACGTTTGACAACTAAGCAGTACACGCGTTACATTGATCGTCCGAAGGAAATAAAATTAATTGTACGGTCAATTTCATTATTTTTCAAATGTTAATACTTGAAAACGATTGCTAGTAATGCGTATTATTACCCATTTTCGTAAAAGCCCGGGTCATGGAAAGTTGGAAACACACTGTATAAGTATTTCGTGTTCAAAATCATAATTATTTCACTAATAAAAAATCGTATAACAATTCACATTCACGCAACAACATATTAGTCCCATCACTATGATGGACCCACCGCAGTACCCCTCGCGGCTATTTGCAATCACCACGCATACATTGCTGGGCAGCAACCCTATATTACCAACAATGTAGTAGGGAGTACGCATTGGACCATTGAGCTTGGATAATGGTTGCCTCAGGATGTTTTGGTGTGGAGTTATGACGTCAAGTTTGAAGGCATGTGTTTTCAAATGATTACGTAAAATGCTTTGGTAACCGTTATTTGTTCTTGTGTTGGAAGTATTGTAGATCAATAGAAGGGTATACGTTAAACAATTTGATTTGATATGAAGTAGTTTTTAAGAGCCTATCGCTAAGGCTATGCCGTTACCGTATGGACACATTAGGAGGTAAATGCCCTTAAACTCAATCATATCAAAATTATATTTTTTTCTTCCTCTGGGCCTATTTCAGTCCACTGCTGGACGTAGGCCTCTTTGTAAGATTGTGCGTATAGTTTTTACACAAAGTTAATCTTACAAAGAGGCCTACGTCCAGCAGTGGACTAATAGGCTGATGATGTACGTATGATGTGAGTTTAACGACGATCTTGTGTCTTCAAATTCTGTAAAAAATATGTATTTCCGCTACGGGAAACTACTTCATTTCTAGATAATGTGAAAACTACGTGTAGTGAGTTATGTGTGCTATGTGCTACGCTAGTCTTATTTTTACACTAGGCGAATTTACATAGCTCAGGCGAAGATACGGCACTCGTACATACTTTCTCTCCATCGCGTTCGCACCGATATGCCAAAGCGAAAGATAAACAAGTAATTTACGCAGAAACCAGCAACTATCAAAGCAGCTAACTCATGTTAAGCTCAAACTCCACAAATAGTTAAAGCTACAAATATCTTGGGTGGCAAATTAATCGTGTACACTGGTGGCCATAAAGTGTACGCTGTATACGCGCGCGTGCGAGAATGGCTAAATACGGTGCGGCATAAATAGCGGTACACTGGCGGCCTCGTTTTGGTAAAAAAGTATACATTTTGAAAGTTTGTACGAGCAGTTTATTCACAATCGGTGATACACTTATTAAAAACAAATCTTACGCCGATACTCATAAAAACCTTATAAGTCTCATAACAGACGATTATGACGATACTAATAAAAACGTTACAAGTCTTATAACAGTTATAACCAAAGAATTTTACATCGAAAAATCAAAATGCAAGTAAGTATAGAGACAAAAATAAAAAAAAAACGTTAACATTGAGTGGCCAACTCACGATAAGGTCACCAATTTTCTTCAATATCAAGCATCATTCAACAAACTTTTTGAAAAATGAACTCGTTTTGTTTTATCACTTCTTTTCAACAAAATTGCATGTGGTTTTGTGTGGCACAGAGTTTTATTATGTGAGTTTACAAATAAATATTTTATTGACTGATTGATTAATTGCCTGATAACTGCCTAATTGACTGATTGATATTATTATTCAATAACACCATTTATTGCAAATATCCGGAGGTCCTATTTCAAATCGTGAGTTTTTTCAGTACTCTGTTTAGCAACTGCAGTCAGTAGAAAAAGGCGGCAAATTAGAAAAAAATTGGCGCGAAAAGTTGGCTTTCTATAGAAAAGTTGAATTTGCCGCATTTTACTGAGAAAATTATATAATTTATTTATGTAATAACATTTTATTGAACATACCAATATGGTAAACGATTTTTAATTGATGTCTTAATTTTTTTATGGTTTCTAGTTTACTACTCTATGGTAAAATTATACTTTGTTTTGTCCGCCAGTGCAATCGGGTGTTTATTTTAGTGCGCGCCAAATACAGATCACTTCAAAAGCCGGAACCGATCGCGATTTGTACAGACCGACTAGTTACTTACAATTTATATAAATAATGTAAGTATAGTAGGTACCTACAGTAGGAGTATAATACAAAGTCAGTAGGGATGATGTAGTTAATAGTACATTGTGCATCAAGGGAGGTAAATACGGAATTACTAACGAGAGTGTTTTATAACTAGAGTTAGTATTCCGCTTACCGACCGTGATGCATACCTACAATGTTTTTCATCACAGTTGCCGACAAAAAAATAAGTTTTAAGACAAAATATTATTAAATGGTGTACTGACATTTCTATTAATCCCTAGGGAATTTCAATTTTCTATTACTCCCGCTACGCACGCAAGCAATGGCGCTTAGACAGCAAATGATATTTCCCATTATGTACGACACAACACACGAAAAAATTATTACTAAAATGTAGATATAATCATATAGTATGTGTTCCTATTTAGAAACGATTACAGTATGCAATATTATGCAAACTAATACCCTAGAGGAATTATTATAAGGTTGAGAATTGAATATAATGTACCTACTTTATAAACCGAAGATTGAAAAGTAAATTAATTTACTGATTGAAAATGTTCTCGGAATCGAAATCAATGAGGGGATTAGTCTTCGCCATAGAGCACACCAATAGACTCCGACATATGAAGCGTTTAGAATAGAATTCCAGAAAGTTCTATTTTTATGCAAGAGACTTGAACCCCTAAGGGTGAAGACACATTCATCAGCATGCGTACGTGTTTTGTCTATAGAAAATGTCAGTTTAGTATGGGACCGCGTCCAGCTTTCCGCACGCGTACGCAATACGCATGCTTACACATTTCATACTAAACGGCCAATTTTATTAGGCAAAATGCGTACGCATGCTGATAAATGTGTCTTCACCCTAAGTCTCCAAAGTCTGAAGGTCTGAAGGAGCTGGGTCAAACTTAAAATCATGTTACGAGTCTTTCCGGTGGACATTTTAAAAGTTAAGGGCTACGAGAGTTAATTTTCTTATTAAACCCTTATTGTCATTTAAAGGCACTCCTTTCCTATTGAATTGTATGATAAAAATCACGACTACACTCCTACCAGTTGCTTACTATTGGCCACAGGAAAGAGGGGCTCTACAGTTCAGCAGTACACGCACTTTTTAACAGCCTGTGGACAGATAGTAATAAGAAAATCAAGCTTTAATAGGCCTTAACTTTTAGATTGTCCACCGGAAAGACTCCGAACATGGGTTTGCGTTTGACCCAGCTAGGATTCAGAGTATAGAATTAGCTTATTTTTTGCGTTTGGATGCATGTTAGTATCACGATACTTATTTAACCGTACCATGAGCTGCCGATTCCGCCACGTTATTGACGCGTACTTACTTTCTATACGTCTTGCTCACACCAATACGCGAGTACAAGCGGGATATCTATTTATCCCGCTCGTTCTCGCGTATTAGTGCAAGCGAGCCGTAACGTTGGGCAGGTGATTGCACTGACATATTGAAGCGAGTGCGATGGTCGGTAGCCATACCATGACATTGTGCGCCGTTATAAACGCGCGTTTACTTTCTATCTGGCTCGTTCGCGCCAATCCGCGAGTACGTGCGAGATGGACAGAAAGTAAATGCGCGTTAATAACGAAGCGGCATCTCATGGTAGAGCTACGGCTTTATGTATCGAGTAAAAACCTAACGTTACAGATACTTGCAAGGTCATGGTACGGCTACAGATAAAGAAAGAAAGAAAAAGTAATTTATTCACTAAAACACCTACGCAGGACTCAACAATCAGAAAACTACAATAACACAAAACTTAAAAATAATAGAATATAGGGTACATCAGTCTGGCCAGAGTTTTACTCACTTAGAGCCTGTTCACACTCGCTCGCGGCGATATCGCGGCGATGCGAGTTTGTATAGGAATCGCCGCGATATCGCCGAAAACAATCGCTAGTGTGAACTGGCTGTTAAGATATAGACTACTCAATGCCCTAAAGGTGCGTTTAAACTTAAAGAGCATTCGCTGTTCTAGCGCCCGTTCTAAGAAATCAACCAATCACGTTTTGTGTACCGATCGAATTTTGTAGAGTGGGAGGTTAGAACAGCGAATGCTCTTTTAGTTTAACCGCACCTTAACTTAATGTATGCATATAGCGCTTGCCGCACCGCAATTCACGCGTGTTCGTAGCTGAGCTATACGAGTCTACGAGCTTTAGGTAAATGATCTGTGGCCAGTCATGGTAACGTGGTCGGATTGATTTGCGTGGATTTAGCTTTAATCCGTCTGCTCTGTCTGGAGTGGCGAAATGGCTATTTTGGATTCGGCGGGTCACTCAACTTTTTCTTGTACCATGTTGCTAAGGAGTACGTTTTCGGACGGATCGAAATTGGGTTCTTTTCTATTGCAGCACTTCAATTTGCCAAATAAATAAGATTACCTGTAGTTGTTCAAAAATCTCACAGATATGCAGTCTGGCAAAAAAAGTAGAAATTAAAAAGTGGGAACATGTAGTGTCGTCCCGTTTTCTCACGCATATTGATTTGAAAGGGACGACACTACGATGTTGTTACTTTTTAATTTCTACTCTTTTTTGCCAAGCTGTAAATAAGTTATACTACTGGTAAACGTTGTCTAATTTTAGATTACAACATCGCTAAGAGATATCGTAATGAATTTTCATAATATCACACATTGGATCAATAGCATATAATACTAACTGCTACTACTACTACTACTGTCTCCTGTTCGTTGCCGCCGCGATTTGGGTTCTACTTTTCACTTACGATCAGGTGGAGTGGAGCCACTTTGTTGTGCCAACGTTATTTTTATTGGGTCGGCAACGCGCATGTGACACCCTGAGGTTGCAGGCGCCCATAGGCTACGGTGACTGCTTTCCATCAGGCGGGCCGTATGCTTGTTTGCCACCGACGTGGTATAAAAAAAAAAAAAATATTATCTTCCCCTATTGTAATTTAAAGATTCCGCCTTAGTTTTCGGATACAACACGGCATCGAAAACTATTATTAAAATAATTAATTATGAAAATCATGTGTACAATTCGCGCGCCGCTTGTATGACCGCCGCGTGATGACGGCAGTAAGAATACATTTATCACCACCCCAACTCTTCTCGTGGCTGTCGTAAGAGTCGAGTAAGGGGTTGAAGTGAATATTTCTGTTTTGAAGAAGCATCATCATAGCGGACTGCGATCGCCAACTCGCTTGCCCAGCGTGGCGATTATGGGCATTCACCACCTAATGCGTCGATACGCATAGTTAATAGGAGAGACCGCATAGTTACCTATTAGAGAGGAGAGACAAAGACAAAGGATGAAAAACTTCGGAAGCGGCTATCTGGAACCGAAGGTCAAAACGCTACCGCTAGGGTCCGTCCTCAAACATATTGAGTTGATAGAACAATCCCTAGGGTAGGCGAAACAGGGGGCAATTACACAAAAGATCCCAAGGGGTCGAAGTGTATCCGTAAAGGCCCCACCAATAAGATAAGATAATAGGAGAGACCTACGTCCAGCAGTGGACTGAGAGAGGCTGATGACGTAATGTATGCTACAGTAAAATCTTAGTTTTATACTAGGCGAATTTAAGTAGCCCAGGCGTGTGGTGACGGCAGTAAGAATACATACATTTGTCACCACCCGAACTCCTCCTGCGGGTGTCGTAAGAGTCGACTAAGGGATTGAAGTGTCACTGACCATTATATGATAAAACATTGATGCTGGGCAGCAGCGGCATCAATGTCGTCATAGTGGACACCATACTGCGATCGCCAATCCGCTTGCCCAGCGTGGCGATTATGGGCATTTACCTCCTAATGCGTCTATACGCATAGTTAATAGGAGAGGCCTACGTCCAGCAGTGGACTATCATAGGCTGATGGTGACATTAGGCGAATTAAAGTAGCCCAGGCGAAGATACGGGTCTCGATAGACTATCCTGCAGACCTATTCATAGACTTGATTGATCGGTGCCACCTACCTCATCCGACTAGGAAATAGCTGTCGCATACTGAGCGCTTGCATTGTAGAACAACAAGAGTAAATCTGTCATGAGTCAATATACAGGGTGGCCGAAAATGTTGTGCATTTCCGCTGCAACTGAGGTTTTGGGAAGAACATTAGATGCTTTCCAGGAAAAAGCCCACCGAAATTTTGTGCTTATGGAAGTTCTCTTTCGTGACCAGAGGAGTCAAAATTTTTAAAAAAAATATATATTAATATAACTTTGAAGAAAACTCAAATTATCGGAATATACGCGGGTTTATACGGATTATGGAATGCTCCATTAGGTGCCTTAGAAGGTTCAACCATGCAGGGTTAAAAAGTTAAAGTAAAAGCATAATTTTGCACAAAATCAGCGGGACTGTGACAGGTGGCAGGTGCCCGTAACCATGCCAATGACCAATATAACAGACAGAGAAGACTAAAGTTGATTCACCAATTTGCTATCGCGACGAAACTGTCAAAAAAGAGTTTTAATACGGTTGAGGTTGACATATTAGAATTTTAAATTAGTGCTGAAAAATTATATGTTTTAGCGGGAATAAAGCATAGGAAAAACCGGACAAGTGCGAGTCGGACTCGCGCGCGAAGGGTTCCGTACCATTATCAATTTATTATTTAAAAAATACAGTTAAAGCAACCTACCTCAAAAACTATAGGAGATAATTTAATCAAACCAAAAATCGTTGATAGAGTTTATTAATGTGCATAACATATATTTTTTTCAGAATTTTATATTGCGTAGTTTAAAAAATAGAAGGGGGGACACATTTTTCAGACTTTGAGAGCTGATATCTGGAAAACGATTTGCTTAAATAAAAATGAGTTTTGTATACCTTCATATCATTTTCAAAGACCTTTCTATTAATACCCCACACGCGTATATACAACCAAAAAAAAATTCTACCCCTCAGTTACATGTATGGAGGGCCCCCACCCCAATGGTTTTTTTTAAATTTAGTATCATAATCCTGTAGCGGTTCATACAACACACTCTAAGGATTCCGTTTTTGCCATTTTGGCTACGGAACCCTAAAAATCAAGAGCATTTATAGAGAAATGACTCGTCTCAATAAAATTGATAATAGGTACTCTTGTTTAAAATTACATTGTGCAAAGACCTAAGAGGATTTAGAGGATACAAGGCGAGTCGTTTTCCCGTATACGCTGTCGTATTTCCCCTGTTTTTAAGGGCTTAGGTTTTTGCACAATTAAATATTACTTAATACAAGAGTAGTATCAAAATTGTATGGACTTGACCAATTAACTTCTTGTTGTCGACTAACGCTATTTTAACAAGTGGGCCTTAAAGGCAGGCACGCAATATTTTGTCGCACCCTCTATTGATACAACTGAACGCGTTGTCATCATACTGCGCAAGCATCGCACATTTGTACTATTTATAGTACATTTTGTACTATTTCTAGTACTGTTTTGTACTATTTGTAGGTGACGGTAGACAGGGCGACGCTAGTTACTGCCGTAAGTTCTATTAATGTTTATGTAATGCGTGGTTAAATGCGTGAGTCATATCTGATTGGCGAAATAAGTTCTTCGGTCCCCATACCGAAAAAAAACCGATAAAAAAAATATTTCTTATTTTGGAGGTAGATCTATCAAATTTCCTCCATTGTTAGTCGCCCGCAGACCACGAACCCTGTAAAGTGCTCGAAACGTCGGGATGAGGTTAAATTGAATTAATGTACGCGAGTTTATCTGTTTTCATAGTTTTATGTCAAGTGTAATCCTTGCGGTAGCCGAAGAAAATTTAAAATTACTGTATTCTTACAATTTTCTATACCAATATTTCAATCAACAGTAAAAAACACGTAAAGTAGTATTTGTAATAACTTCGACGTCAAAGATATCATTACAGTTTAGTGCCAAAAATATATTTCTTCTTCTTCATCGTTCCCTTATGACTGAGGATCGTAACCAACAACTATGTCCTTCCATTTTTCGCGATCAAGGGCTATGTGGGCTGCCGTTTCCATGGAACCAGCTTGGCAGGCTTGTCTAATAGGGTCCGACCACTTTAATATCAAGTGTGAGATAACCTTAAGAATAAGATCTCAGGTGACTGACGGCACATGTCAAAATAAGTTTCATTAGGATGTAATAAAGGTTGCAATACACTTGTTCAGTCATTAAACTTATTTTTTTAATAACTTAATAACAGTAAGAGTTAAGGTACTAGTTTCTTAGACAAATTGATTATTTTTGACCTAAATAAGCTTCCTTTTAATATAACGGAAATCAATAAAAACACGATGTATATATTTGGCACATGAACCGTAATGATATCTTTGACGTGGACTGTACGTAGTCCTAAGTCGTGACTGCACCTGACTGCAGTGATGCATTGTGCGGGATTCATGGACCGGCAGATTAGATATGCGTAGGCGCACCCGTGCCACACTACACATATTGAAACAGTAGTCTTTTCCGCAAAACTTACTATTACAATTTTATTATATTACGGGCCGGATGCAACCCGGGGTGGTCTTTTGTAATTAATATAAATATAATGTGATTTTTACGAAACCTGTGGCGGATTTTATCATTGATTGTAGTGTGACTAAGCCCGTGGCGGATCTATTTTTGTACCTATCTGACGAAACCTACAAAGTGGATTTAAAAAAAGTATTAATGTGATTTATTTTGACATTAATTATTAATAAAACACACAATTACTTTCGGTATTATTTATAGTGATAAGATAACTTGACAAGTGACATAATCTTTGCGTAAGTGTGCAATTCTCAGTGTAAAAATGTTTATATGACGTTTCCATACATTTGGGGTCTAGTATACCCCACCGTCCCCACCTGGTATGTCGAAGGTTAATTAATTAGTTGGATCACGTCTTCGATACCTAATGAAATAATGATAAAAAATTATAGGCTGGTAGAGTCAATTATGCTGAGCAAGATCTACTATATTTCCCAAAAGTTCCCAAAATGCTTGTATGAAACGTTCCTTTTTTGTAAAATGTAACGTTAATGTTTTTGGTAACAAAAAAGGAACGTTTCATTCAAACATTTTGGGGAAATATACTGGATCTCGAACAGCATCATTAACCCTTCGTTTGTGTTTGATAAGGATCCGTACAATAGATATTGAACTCAAATCAATTCATAATTTGAATTGAAAATCTATTGTACTGATCCTTAGCAACCACAGACGAAGGGTTAACTCTACCAGCGTACCAACTTTTCTCAATATTGAAGACGTCATCTAAATTATTAATTAAATCAGGCGTTACTTTACGGAAGTTTATATTAAAAAATGAACAATATTACTTGCTTTTTCCGTGATCCAAATGTACAAACTTTTTGAAAAATACTCAAGTATGCAAACATGTGGTTTATTTGTCATTCGAGCGTAAGGTCAGTTGGGGTAAGAATAAACGGTTTTTGAATGGGGTAAGACAAAATGCTACCAGCAGACGCTGTGTCAGAAGGACGACTTTTTCTTTACTCATTCTGAAAACCGTTTCATTCATCATCATCAGCCTATGATAGTCCACTGCTGGACGTAGGCCTCTCCTATTAACTATGCGTATAAACACATTAGGAAGTAAATACCCATAATCGCCACGCTGGGCAAGCGGATTGGCGATCGCAGTAATGTGTCCACTATGATGACGCTGCTGCCCATCATCAATCTTTTAATAACAAATAATGGTCAGTGACACTTCAATCCTTTAGTCGACTCTTACGACACCCGCAGGAGGAGTTGGGTTGGTGACAAATGTATTCTTATTGCCGTCACCACACGGCATCTTACCCTAACCTTAAGTCACGAAAAAGTGTAGGTACAGCATGTATACCTACGTATTTTTGATACCTTTTTTATGAAAACGGATCGCTTAACGCCGCGGCCACGACATCGGTCTAGGGCGACCGGCTTAGCGGAAAACGTAGGGTGCTCCCTCTCGTACCCATATCGATATCCAGCTCCAACTCATGGCTTCGCTCGCCGCTGGTCGCCTTAGACCAATGTCGTGGCCGGGGCATAATAGCGACTGCCACAGTTCATGAACTCGTCAGAGAAAGTCAAGGCTGCAGTGTTATGCACTAAGCAAACCGCCTTGCTATCAGCGCTGCGGCAGCGTCGAGCCTAAAAATGGTATTCACTAATGTACTTTAAACGACACTAGCGCTCGGCGACGAATGCGGCGTGAGCTGGAACAACACTGCGTCGAGAGATACCGCCTACAGTTCGACGACGAGCTGTTCTACGTTAGTGAATACCGTTTTTCGCAGCGCTGCGCTCGACGTCGAAGTGAAGGCTGTCTCGTCGTCGAGCTCGTTGATGAACGCAGCGTCGAATGTGTGAATAAGAGAATAGCATAGCTGCTTACGGCGTCAGTTCTGTGTACTGCGGGATATATATTGTTCGCAAATAACGCTGACCAAAGATAACTTTGTCTTAGCCTTAACCACTAGCCGTACCATGACTTGGAAAGTAAAGGATACATTAGGATTTACTCGATACGTAATGCATTCTATCTCGCTCGCACTGACATATTGGAGCGAGCGCGATGGCCTGCCTTACGTACCGAGTAAAACCTAACGTTACCGATACTTGCAAAGTCATGGTACGGTTACTGTACCTTTGGTCTGTGAGAAATTGTACCTATTTGTATGTTTCGTTTGTAAGTGCTATGGGATCAACTCAAATCTCCTACGTTAGTTACAAGTATTAAGTAAGATGCCATCGTTATTATTTACAAAAAACTATGGCAAAAAATTTACTCTTGTTATTTTTACATAATTATGTTACCAATAATTAAAGATATTTTTTGTCTATTTCATGTCTGTCAATTAAGTGTGACAAGACTATGACAACACAGTAACAAAATGGTTTCATAAAATGCGTGTATCATTGCATAACAGTCAAAAACTTTTTTTTATTTATATTTTCTCTTAAAGAGACGAAATCCATCAATCCATTTTTACTTTAAATTTAGTCAAAAATCC
This sequence comes from Thaumatotibia leucotreta, assembly GCA_025490895.1. Classification (NCBI taxonomy): domain Eukaryota; kingdom Metazoa; phylum Arthropoda; class Insecta; order Lepidoptera; family Tortricidae; genus Thaumatotibia; species Thaumatotibia leucotreta. The sequence continues at coordinate 30,059 of JALPQI010001969.1, forward strand.
GCAATTAAAAATGTTCCATTTCCTCATGGGCACATTGTATAATAATTATGTAGGTACCTATGGTTCCCAAAAAGTAGCAAAAGTATTTTTATTTACTTACTAATTTTTGTGTTCTTTTCATAATACCAATACCATATTTATATTAGCCGTGAATATACCTCTTAATCCTCAGCCTTAAAGAATATAATCGTTTGAACCAGCCCCTTTTCAACTTGGTTCAGCTAAAGTGCTTAGGTACAAATTAGCAATCCATAAATGATATTAGCATACAATATATTGCCATGACATTTTCAACCATAAAATGAGGTGCTTAAAGATTTCTTTGAATTCATGTTTCATGAACTGTTCTGTATGACATAAAGCCTCATTTTAATGTCTAATCTTTGACAAACCATGTTTGCTTGAGCTAGGTTTTGTATGGTTCTGTATAGGTTACAGAGACCATATTACGTCGGAGTTGTGTTATCTTAGTCAGCGACGGTTGACTGCCTCATTTGAGTGTATGGTTATTGTATGAAGGACAATGTTCTAAATCTGGTTTGATGATTTTGCATCATTGACAGCTTTGATAAGCAAACTTGTACAATCAATTAGAGCCCTAGGGCGCTTTAGAATCATGGTAAAACTAGCTTCGTCTGACACAACTTCGACAATTCACATAGTCTCTTTATAAATTGTGGCTTATGTATTATTCCGATGTATAAGCATAAACTAAATATTTGGTCTATGGTGCTATGAATGGATGACAAGAAAACAGGTAAGGAAGTGAGAGAAATTTTGCGGATTCCAATACCTCCGTGCCTGATGGGCAAAGAGGCTTGGGTCCACTGATTGCTGTCCAGGTCAATGTTGATGACAGATGATAATGTAGCTTTAATGACAAGTAGGCTTAGCACATGATTGGTGCGACAGTATGTCGCCGCGAGATAGATCTCCCGTCCTTTACTAGCTATATTAACAAAAGAGGGACGGACAGTCTATCTCGCGGCGAGATACTGTCGCGCCAATCATGTGCTAAGCATAAAGGTACACCTACGGCATGGTACGAAATCAATGTATAACGTTAACATTAATTAGTTAGTAAAACTACAACTAAAAAAGCTAATTTTAATCTTATTCAGAAACTTTAATGAGTCCATTTCGCTGTCAATCAGCGTCACTCTATGCCATTATATCCCCTATCACATTACATTAACGTCGATAATCCTATCAACTCCTCTACTCTAGTACCCAATTGAAACTCAAAAAGTCCTAAGTTCTCTTTATAGTACCAGAATCGACCGCCGTACATTCACGGGAATATAATCCTTAAATACCTAACTATATAAAGGGATTTAAGGTCGATATTAGCGTGATGTAGTTCGACCACCCGCGCGCCTTATCACCCGTTATCAGGAATAATCTTGATGCTGTTAATTAGTGGGTAGCGGTACACGGAAGAGGATTCGGTGAAATGCTTTAGGTTTTATGGCAAATAAGCACATGACTGATAGTAATCAACTATCATAGCTTTTAGATGCCTGGAACTCCATATGTGTCATCACATCATCAGCCTATGATAGTCCACTGCTGGACGTAGGCCTCTCCTATTAAGCGTATTAAACGCATTAGGCGGTAAATGCCCATAATCGCCACGCTGGGCAAGCGGATTGGCGATCGCAGTATTGTGTCCAATGATGACGCTGCTGCCTATCATCAATCTTTTATCAAATAATGGCCAGTGACACTTGCCGTGTGGTGACGGCAGTAAGAATACATTTGTCACCACCCCAACTCCTCCTGCGGGTGTCGTAAGAATGGACTAAGGGATTACAGTGTCACTGACCATTCTACAAGATTGATGATGGGCAGCAGCGTCATCATAGTGGACACATTACTGCGATCGCCAATCCGCTTGCCCAGCGTGGCGATTATGGGCATTTGCCTAATGCGTCTATACGCATAGTTAATAGGAGAGGCCTACGTCCAGCAGTGGACTAACATAGGCTGATGATGTAATGTATGACACTTCAATCTCTTAGTCGACTCTTACGCAGGAGGTGTTGGGGTGGTGACAAATGTATTCTTACTGCCATCGCCACACGGCTGACACAAATATGTGTCATACGGCCCTTTTTTTAAAACGTCGGAGATATTCGTTGTAAATTTAAAAATCCATTATCAATTGGTAGTGTGGGATGCTACTTGTAGACACTCTGGCACCGTCCCATCTTCAACGAACTACATTCAAGGCCGCTGCGGTTAAAAATGCCGATTTTTTAAAACGTTATAAATATAAGGGCCTCAGCAAAGAGTACGATTTTATAACGTTTGGCGTAGAAAGAAACTTTAAGTTTATGGTGGAGCCAATTTTTTTGCTGAAATCACGAAACGTATGGTTGACTTAACTAAAGACCGGAGAGCTGGCGACTTCCTCGCACAACGCATCAGTTTTGCGATACAGCGAGGAAAGGCTGCCAGCATCCTCGGTACAATGCCACTAGGGCCAATTAGATAGGTTAGGTTAGTTATATTTTTATTTTATGTATACCTATAAACGGTAGAGTTTTGAAAATAAATAACGATGCAAAAAATATTAACACTGCGTCAAAAAATCATTTTTCTCTTTCAAGTTATCTGCTTACTTTTAAAGCTAAATTGTAATTTATGTTTATTATATAAATTGAAACTTAACGAAACAATTCTTCATAGAAAAATAATAAGAATCGTCTGAATAATTTATAGTTTAAATGTTAGTCAAAACAAAGATTGATTGTTTTGAGCAGGCGAGTGTAACGACCTGTAGCGTGCGCGATAATCGATAACAGTTGATCCAAATGTAGGTTCATTCAATATTTTAAGTTACCGCATAAATCACACAATATTGTGGTTACTTGCTATTTTTACTAGAATTATAACTAACGTGATACTCGAACATATTTGAATATTTATCAAACGGATTACTCACGCAATTTAAGTCGATAATTGCTCGACATGTTTCGATCCATTTAGAGGGTCCTCATCAACTCATCATGGAGTATCCGCGACCAAAGCCCGACCTGTACACGTTGGGCTTTGGTCGCGGGTACTCCATGATGATGATCCTCTAAATGGATCGAAACATGTCGAGCAATTATCGACTTAAATTATTATCAAACCACGATTAGAATGAGATTCGAAAGTACTGTTGACACAAAAGTGTATAAGTCTAGGATATATTCATAGTTATATTCATAGCTTAAGTGCAGAGACTTACAGACAATAATTATAATAATTAATCACTACATCTATAAACAACTCTTTTCTTGGTAAATGTTGTGTTATTTGTTGTGTCTACAGTACTTTCGAATCCCCTTCTGATTCCGCTTTGACAATACGTGAGTAGGTATCCCATTTGATAAATATTTTAATATTTTTATTAGAATAAGAAATATTGAAACTGTCGCGAAACGGGCAAATAATAAAAGATCGACGTGTACGATGAGGATCTTCTTAATGGGTCGAGACATGTCAAGCCATCATCGACTTAACCCGCATCGATTTTTTTATGGTACAGTCGACGTCAAAGATATCGTTACGGTTTTGGTGCCAAAATATATTTACACAACTTTATTGCCTTGACATTAAGGTCGTGTAAATATATTTTTGGCACCTAAACCGTAATGATATCTTTGACGTCGACTGTACTTCATCATCATCAGCCTACCTCAGTCCACTGCTGGATGTAGGCCTCTCCTATTAACTATACGTATAGACGCATTAGGAGGTAAATCCCCGTAATTGCCACGCTGGGCAAGCGGATTGCCGATCGCAGTAATGTGTCCACTATGATGACGCTCCTGCCCATCATCAATCTTCTATCAAATAATGGTCCGTGACACTTCAATTCCTTATTCACACTTTGACTCTTACGACACCCGCAGGAGGAGTTGGGGTGACGACAAATGTACCTATTCTTACTGCCGTCACCACACGGCACGGTTTTTATCGTACCCCGTATGTTTATCCAAAATCTGTAGACTTAGGTACCTCGTGATTAGTGCGACAGTATGATTTAAAAAATGTATTTACAAAAATAATATTTTCCTGCTTTTGCCTTCTCAAAATACACACTGTATAAGACTATAGGTATTATCTTCCACGCTCCCCATACAAGGTCATAACGACCATACAAGTTTTTACGATTCTTATGTCACCAGTTTAACGACCTGATGATAAGTCATACAACTCATACGCGACCCTGACAAGGCCAACCATAAGATATATTATAATTTATAATATAAGTGTAATAAAAACAATCAATGAATTAAAAAAGTTGAGTGCTCAACTGCCAACTTAGTAACAACTATTAATACCTACTACTTGGTATCTAAATTATGGAAAAATTCCAAGTAGGTACACATACAGTTGAGTTATAAAATATATGGGGAAGACTTGAAAAAAATGAACCTACAGTTTTTTGAATAATTCTGGTTCAATGTTCTTGCGAATATGAGAGGAATTTCACAAAAACAACCAGAATTTTCTTGTAAAATTTTCTGATAGGTACCTACATCACGCATGCTAAATCCAAATATGGAATCTTTTATCCCTAATAATTGGATGTCATATACCAAAGAAAAAACGACCAAGATCATCAACGTAAAAAAAACACAAATCAAAATTATTTAGTTAATAAATAATTTGATTTGCGATTTCACAATAAGTTCAATTATTCGAATAAAATTAAAGCTGCTTTGCGATCTGAGAGACTATGCTATTTATAAAATTTAAAGATAGCGTCTTCCGCATGCAAAAAAAAGCCATCCGAGCGATTGTGCAGATAAGCCAGAGGGAATCCGCAAGACCATATTTCAAGTCTCTTAGAATCCTCACACTACCCAGTGTCGTGATACTGCAGGTCGCCATGTACGTGCGCTGTCACATGGACGAATACACACGAGGAGCGGACATCCATGGCAGAAATCTGCGCAATGCCCAGAAGCTAGTCGGTATTAAACACCGTCTGGCGAAATCCGCCAAACTCACCCATGTAATGGGTCCGGCAGTCTACAATCACCTGCCTGACCACGTTAGAGATGCTCCATCACAAGGAAGCTTTAAAATGCAGCTTAAACGCTGGCTTACCGAGCACACCTTTTATAGCTTCAACGAATTCGCAACTAGAGTTAAATAAAAAGTATTTGTAATGAAATTATTCAATTTTTGTAATTTTATTATATGACGATTATTATTATTTATTGAGATACTGCAATGTATACTGTTATTTATAACATTATATTTTTAGTTAATTGTATATACCTATGTAGATAAGATGGTGACATGTAATATGATATTACCAATAAATGAATATGAATATGAATATGAATAAATATAATGCCACGATTTCGAATGGTTTTGAAGTATCCATTCCCTTTTAAAGTTCTATGAGCTATAGGTACCTATTTCCATTCGCGGTAGATCACAAAACAAAGCGATACCATCTCTAGACGCCGACTTCCTACAAATATACAATTACAAACCCACTCACGACTAAACTACACCTGACATCACATTTACGAGTCATTGCTGGCTTTCAATGTGCGGCGAATGTGAAGTATCGATCAAAAGACGCATTGTATTCTAAGCTAGCAAAGTAAAGCTTTCCTCATTTTCATTCATAAGTGTCAGATAGCATTGTAAAGCCGACTACGGCAGGCAGTCATAGCGGCAGAGCCGGTCAGTCTGCACGCGTTGCCCGCACGTTGTTCGCTCGTCGAAAGTTTATCGGGAAAAATACGTTGCCAAAAATGTGTCTGAAAATATTGGAAAGGATTCGAGTAAATATATAATACACACAGACGGGAAATTTTTTTGTGTAGAGATCTAAGTATTTGATAATTAGCGAAAACGAATTTGTTAGTAAGTAGTGCGAATATGATAGAATTATGTGTTCGGCGTGATCAACGGTGATCAGTTCATTTATAGCTTAAATGATCACATAGATTATCAAGAGTTAGGACTACTTGAAATTGAATCATGAATCCGTGTTCAATGACTTCAATGCGAATTCATTGAACTAATTTTAAATGTCCGGCGCGAACAGATTCCAATTCATTGCTATCTGAAAATTAGTGTCGATAAAGTGTTGACTGTGAGAAAGCTGTGTTAATCAATGACAAGTGATATTGTGTTAGTGATTTGTGTTAACCTTGTGCAGCGCTCACAACTGTGATCTGTGATCTTATGGAACCGGATGATTTTTCGAGGAGCATTTTAACCGCTTGGATTTGTATCACAATATCGGATGGAACCAGGTGATTCTCCGAGAAGCGTTTCAACTGCTCGGATTTGTCATTGTCGTCCCGCGTTTATTACCGAAACGGAAACAGTATCCAAACCACTGATTATGCTAAACTTGGCATTGGTATTGAATTACGTTAACTCTTAGGGTCATCTCTTGTCAATGCAGACGACAATGACGAAATAACGTAAAAAACGCAGGATTTTCCCCGTGTGATCATTTCACACACTATTGTGCAGTGATCACATAGATGCGTGATGCGCTGGTTACTCCCGCTGGTGGTCACCGTGATCACCGCGATGGCGGACGGTGGTGGTCAGCGGCGGTGCGCTGGTCGGCTGGCAAGGGAGCGGTTAAAAGCCGCGGAAAAGATACGGGATAAGAGATACTTTCTGCTCTGTTGTGTGCCGCCTTGCCAGAGGAAGACGAGGCCTCCAGTGGTGACGACGAGGTACCAGCCGTATCATAGGACTTGGTTCGGATTGAAGTACGGTACGTTTTCTGATAATAGTTGAATAATGTAACCTACTAAGGGTGAACTAAACCGCCGATCACCTTCAAATCGTTCAATAGTTGTAAAATTATAAGTATTATCACTATACACGCTCTTGATTTTGCCATAAATGTCTTTTTAAGATGTTAAACTTCTATAGCTGACTATTTATAAGGAGCATTCATTTTCCGCAGGAAAAAGTAGAGAACATTTATTTTGATTATGTTATGATGAAATGGAATAGGCGCGAAATCGCAACTGATTTTTATAACCCAAATCCAAATCCTATAAACAGACTTACTTAACCCCACATAAATTGAAGGAGTATAGATAAAAATTAAGCGAAAATAAACGTTTAGATTTTTATAAATGTTGAAATATGTCCAATAATTTCAATAAGACAAAAAAGTGATGAATCACGCTATGAATTCATTAAACCAAGCCAAACAAAAATAAATACATAAAGCGATGGTTGAAATCCCAACGAAATGACAACCTTATTTTGATAGTCTATACTGTAGATTATTCTCCTGGTCCCGGTATGCTTTAGGTACTCGTATTCCATTCCTGTAAAAATTAGCTAAGGTGTCTTATAAACTTTTGCCACATAAAACAACCTGCTACAGAAGTTTGTGTTTAGCTTAATGGCGCATAAACTCTAGATGAATAGGGAACACAACCATGGCTTTTTAGCATAAGAGCTATTCTCAAATAGTTTGTTCATTTGGACGAATCTTCGATATTGTTAAAAATTGGTAGAATGGTAGAGTCAATGATGCTGAGCAAGATGCACCACATTTCACAATACCCTCGTCCTGACCAATGTGATTTATAAAGGACATATTTGATTTAGAACAAAAGAAAAGCGACTATATTTTCAAACTCATTCATTAGGTTTAAATTTCAATAACTTAAACTTAGTATGACGGGCAGAGCGAGGATAAGCAACGTTTGATTCGTCTCTGTCACACTAATTACCAATGCTCGGCGGAGGTGGGCTGTTTTCATACTAAATAACATACCTATATCACGTGACATTTAGTATGAAAACAGCTCACCCCCGCCGAGCATTGCAATTACACTTTTGTTGAAGTGACTAAAAGTGGATTTAGACCAAACGAGCGAATGCTCATTTTATCCCCCACTCTACGAATTTCGTTCGTACACAAAACGTGATTCGTCGAAATTCGTTGATTTCGTAGAGTGGGGAATAGAATGAGCATTCGCTCGTTTGGTCTAACTAAATCAACTTAAATACAAATGCTCCTTTACTTATAATGTCCATTAAAATGCCACCAATTCCTATACATAAAAAAATACCTACCTCATAATTCCACTCGAACTTCTGTATTTTGGTATTGTTTGCGTCAGGTTCACTGCATCCATCCATCCATACATAACTGGCGAAGTATAGTTCACTGTTGAGTTTTACTGCCCTATTACCGCTAATTGTGTACACACATTACGTACTATTAATGATTATTACCCATTTTGCTTCAGAGTCCGTGAGACGAACATAAATTTTCGTTAGTTGTAGTAAGTCTTGTCATGCTTGTATTGTTATATTTGCCACGAACAAATTATTTGTATTTGTTTAAGGTGCACGTTTAAAGAATATTTTTCTGATAATTATTTTTGATTTCTTAAGAGCAAGACCTATGTGTGATATCATAAACTCATTCGTATATTGTACGCTTGCCCTATGTATGTATGTAATACGTCATCTCAAACAGAACCAAAAATAATAAAATTACATACAGTATGTCACATTCATGATCAATGTTGAATAAAATTATTGTCATAAGTACTTATTTCATGTAGGTACGTAAGTCATGTCACAGCTCACCCTTGTCCATCATTGTTCAGTGCAAATATATATATCAAAATAATCCTCTTATAAATATGTTACGACGTTCTTATTACACAGAATTAAAGTGTACTAGGACATATTTTTGAGCATTTATATGTGCACGTTATTTTGCCTTTGAGTGTTCATAGTTCATAGTACCAGGCTCACATCGCGATTAAATATCAAACTCTTAGATTAGGTTGCATTAGTACGTACCACTTAGATAATCATAGAATGGATCTATCTAAGAGTTCCTATGATTGGCTACTTGTTTTTACTCTATGTCTAATGTCTATGTAACAGCTGTTGGATCTCCAAATAAAAAAATAAAAAAATTCAGAACCATCTCTCGGCCTACATGGCTCTGATACGGTAACCATAAAGCAAAGAACGCCTTACAACCTTCACGCGGCTGCGCGCTACTAATTTACAACCAATTATGCGCCCGCGCATCCGAGGGGTGCGAGATTTAAAAAAGTCTAGTCGAGCGGTAAATAAATTACCAGCCCCTTGACTATCATAAAATTTAAAAATACCGGTCATATGCGAAAACATACTCTTCGATGGTTTTTTTTTATATTTAAAGTGGCAATATGACGGTATCGTACTAAAACGAATTTCTGCATTGAATTTATGGAGCGATGGATTTTAAAGTAAAATCTCGAGTGAAATGAGAGAGCTAAATCATTTTGATACATCATTACTGTACCATTAATCCACATCATCAGCCTGTGATAGTCCACTCTGGACGTAGGCCTCTCCTATTAACTATGGGTACCTGTAGACGCATTAGGAAGTAAATGCCCATAATTGCCACGCTGGGCAGCGGATTGGCGATCGCAGTAATGTGTCCACTATGATGACGCTGCTGCCCATCATCAATCTGGTACCCACAACACCTTAATTGAGCTTACCGTGGGCCTAAGTCGATTTGTGTGAGATGTCGAAAAATTACGATGTCGAAGATTGTGCTCTACATAAATGACCGATTGAGCAGTGTACCAGATTGTAATTCGGTGCCATAAGTGGACCAGCCGCGAACCCGTGACCTTTGCGATCGCGGGCGCCGCTTCCGGCACGCACAGTCAACATATCGCACTCCTGCGCAGGGGATTGACTGCCGAAATGCGGTCAACATCTACACGGTGCTCGCGATCATTGCGAAAGATTTTAACTATGCATTCTAGACATCAAAATAAACAATTTATGAGACCTTATGTCCAATTTCACAAAAAAAAAACCTTTTTGTTTGGTTTTTGAATACTTTTTAACATTTCCAAACTTTTTATCACAACAAAAATATGTTTAAAATAATTTTTTAAACGTTTTTTTTAGGGACAGGTTTTTTCGTCAAGTCTTTTCTTGTTTTTTGATTGTCAGGCAAAAGGTATGGTAATATTAGAACACATTGTGGTAGCATTGTAATCAAAAAGAAGTTTTATGACGAGTTCCGTCGAAAAACTAATTTCGAAAAAAGGTTAATTATCTGAACCAAGACGAATCCAGAAAATTTTATATGACATTAAATACTCGAAATATGCTCAGGAAATCAGTATTAAAATCTTTCGGAATGCTATGATGTCGAAGATTATGCTCTACATAAGTGACCGATTGAGCAGTGTACCAGATTGTAATTCGGTGCCATAAGTGGACCAGCCGCGAACCCGTGACCTTTGCGATCGCGGGCGCCGCTTCCGGCACGCACAGTCAACATATCGCACTCCAGCGCAGGGGATTGACTGCCGAAATGCGGTCAACACTCAACAGTGAAGTGTTCCCTGTCGAACGCAAATTGTTTGCTGAGATCGCGAAACGTCTTGTTGATGTAACTAAAGACTAGAGCTGGCGACTTCCTCGCACAACGCCTCAGTGTTGTGATACAGCGAGGAAATGCCGCCAGCATCCTCGGTACAATGCCACAAGGGCCAATCTTAGATATAGGTTAGGGTTAAGTGGATTAGTTAGATTTAATCTATGTACATAAATTGTAGTTCTGAATTTAAATATATATTTAATAAAAAAGTAAACAAAAGTAATCCTAAAAACTTGCATTATTCTATAATCATGAACTTTTAGAATACAATCTTGGTTTTATTACCAACTCAAAACTTTAAACCTGGAATTCACATACATTTTTAGTTAAAATTATTGATATTTATTTGTATTAACGTAATAATATATCTGCGAACGTGTTTCGCGATATGCGTCAAAAATGTCTAATGCTATAGAAAGTCATCTATATTTATAGATTAGCTTCATAATAGCATTGACTAAATTTGTTGTGATTCACGGAAGGTCGTTTGGTGTAATTGGAAGCACGTTAGACCGGCAATCCAGAGGAAATGGGTTCGAATCCCGTGACAATCAGAGTCTTTCGCAGTTGATTTTTCCTATGGTAAGCACATCTGTTACGACATTGTGGGATTATCATCTACAGTGTGTGGTCTTTAACACGGGAGAAAAATGAAATGAGTGACTCCTTAGACTATCAGCAATAATCCTGTAAAGGTCCCGGTGTTTCAAAGTGGTTAAGTTCGGAGATATTGTCATTCAAAGCTATGGACCTTTAGTACTGGATCTTGGCATCACGATGTCGTAGCTTGTCAGTCGCAAGACATCTTGATAGTATACCAGGTAGGAAGTCATAACAATAATTTTGTTTGCATTTTTACACTAATTTGATACGGTTTAAAAAAAAATTGTACATTTTTCAATGATTCAAAAATGATAAGTTATTGATAACTTTTAATTCAAGTAAATGAACCCATAATAATGAAAAATACATGAACAAAAAATTACAACAATTTTTTTTTTTTAATTACAATATGTGGAAATGATTGTTGATCAGCTTATTAATGCACCGTTTAAATTTTCACCCCGGTTGTAGGCCACACACTGTATATTTGTTTAGGTACAGTTTTTTTAGATTCTACTGACGATTGGTTAAGGTAGGAATTATACAGAAAATTAAATACACGTATTCATTTTGATAGTTCGCTGGACCTTACGCCACAGTGCTCCCATCTCACCGCCCCATAGCGGCAGAAAAAATATCAAAAACCCTCATTACGTAGAGACATAAGTAGTAGACGAGTAGAATGCGAACAATTTTGAGAGACAATAAAAATATAATTATCTTAATTCAGATTTAAATATTTATCAAACGGGTAACTCACGTAATTTAAGTCGATAATTGCTCAACATGTTTCGATCCATTTTGATCATTTTCGATGATCAATGAGGATCCTCTAAATGTATCGAAACATGTCGAGCAATTATTAACTTAATTAAAAAAAAAATACCCGTTTTGATATATATTTAAATATGTTTGAGTCTCACGTTAGTTATAACTCTAAAATCTTAACTCAGTATGCTGTCAACAGCGATAAAAATAAAAAAAATCCAGTATTATTAAAATACTGTCCATTCTAAGTATCACTAACTGCGACAGGTCATCGACCTCACCGATATGCCGTAACCCTGCCAAATCTGATATAACCGAGATTTTCGATACTGACGCGTCTCGGGCGTGAGAAAAGGGTCGTTGGTTCGATTCCCCGATAAAAACCCGTTTCTGCATTCACTTTGCCCAATTGTCTCACTGTCCAGTAAAGCTATGAACTCCGATTTAAATCTTTACTCTAAACTTTTCTCAAAAGAGTGAAAGTTTTAGGTTCTTCAGGAAAGGATTTATAGGTTTCTAAAAGGTTGGTAACGCACATGACTTTTTTTTCGGGTACCTGTACTGGTAAAGTGGGATTTATTTTTATTTTACTGTAGAGTATAGTGCGGGTGGGATATAATTGAACAGGTCTCATAAAAAGAATAAGGGTTTCATAAAAGTTTTTTTTCTATAGACAATATTTTAGGATTAAACCGCTCCAGAAAAAAACATTGTCTCCCTCTTCTTCTTCTGATTCGTGGTTCCAAAAAATACCAAAATATCGTGCATGGTGGGCTTATAGAAATAAAATAAATAATATAATCTGCCTACTAGTTTTCGAATAACTACGGAACCCTACACTGAGCATGGCCCGATATGCTCTTGGCCGGTTTTTTATAGTTTGATACGTAAGTAGTTCAGATACTTGTTTTCTTTTAATAAGGATTTGTCAGATCAGGTAAAGCTGGTTTTTCATAGAATAAAAACTTTATGTGCTCGACAAGCTTGCATTCTTGGGGTTCGTCACGTTTTTTGATCGAAAACGGTAAGACACTAACTTACTTGAATTTTGACACAGTTTTTCATAAAAGAGCAAGTCTTGAAAAGGTTGTACATTGATAAAAATCGGCAGGCTGGTCGAGTCCATGTCGATCATAACTTTTTTCCAAAAAAAAACGTTTTTTTTTAAACACACGTCGGTCCCAAAAACTTTTGGAGGGCGTATTGAAATAGAGAATGACTCCACCTATCCACCATTTCAATTTGGCACACGATGGATTAAACACCCTGTATGTACAGGGTGGCTGGTAAGTATACCGACAAACTTGAAAGGTGTATTCCTGAACACATTTTGAGGCTATAATTTCATATGAACTTTTCTGGATTCGGCTTAGTTTAAGAAATAATGACATGTTATTCAAAAAACTATTTTCATCACAAGTCACTGAAAAATGCCTGCACGATTAAAATTCTTACACTAGTAGTTTTCATCTCGACATACACACACACTGATTAAAGTTAGAGAACATGACGAAAAAGTTTCAGAAAAATGTTCAACAAAAAAAAAATATCAAAAACCCTGAAAAAAAAATTTTTCTCTACAATTTATTACTGGTCATGTACAAAAAAAAACGAAATATCAAAAAACGGAATAACCAAAAAAAATTTTTTTTTGTTCGATAATGACATATGTCACATATTTTTTTTTACTTCTTTTGTTATCAAAAATGCATTGGTAAAGTCTGTCGGTATACTCCTTCCCACCCTGTATAAACTTTTTGAGAAATGCTCGAAATTCTAATGTACCTATTTTGTGGGTTGCCAAATTGAGTCTTGCCTTGTCAGCCTATGTTAGTCCACTGCTGGACGTAGGCCTCTCCTATTAACTATGCGTATAGACGCATTAGGAGGTAAATGCCTATAATCGCCACGCTGGGCTAGCGGATTGGCGATCGCAGTAATGTGTCCACTATGATGACGCTGCTGTCCATCATCATCATCAATCTTGTAGAATGGTGTTGAATGCTGTTTGCCGTCTATAGCACTCTATGGTATACAGTGTGTGGCCTACAACCGGGGTGAAAATTTAAACGGTGCATTAATAAGCTGATCAACAATCATTTCCACATATTGTAATTAAAAAAAAAAAAAAAATTTTTTTTTTGGAATTTTTTGTTCATGTATTTTTCATTATTATGGGTTCATTTACTTGAATTAAAAGTTATCAATAACTTATCATTTTTGAATCATTGAAAAATGTACAATTTTTTTTTAAAACCGTATCAAATTAGTGTAAAAATGCAAACAAAATTATTGTTATGACTTCCTACCTGGAATACTATCAAGATGTCTTGCGACTGACAAGCTACGACATCGTGATGCCAAGATCCAGTACTAAAGGTCCATAGCTTTGAATGACAATATCTCCGAACTTAACCACTTTGAAACACCGGGACCTTTACAGGATTATTGCTGATAGTCTAAGTAGTCACTCATTTCATTTTTCTCCCGTGTTAAAGACCACACACTGTATATGTATAAAACGACGTTACGTGAACATTACCTTACCTCTGATCTACAGCAATAAATTAATGGAAATATCACCTTTCTGTCACTCTGAATACGTGTGTTTTTTTGTGACGAAGGTAGGCAACTGAAGCCCATGGACATTGTGACCAAAAAATTGCCTTTGCGCTGCCTACCCTGAGGACTTAGATGGATTGCCTCTATCTATGCCAGTAATTGCACCGGCTATCTTACCCCCGAACCAAAACACAGCGGTGCAAACACTGCTATTTTAAAGGCAGGTTAACGGCTAAGACGGTGGTAGCTATCCGGGCGGACCCTGCATGAGGTCCTACAACCAGCGAAAGATTTTCCCATCGAGTAAGTACCTAAAGCGGCGATTTGCAATTAGTCGACCAGTCTTCATAAGAGCACACCATAAAACTGGGCAACGGCCTTTACATGCGTAAGAGTCGATCGAGTCTAAATTTGAATATGGAATACGATCGTTCATCAATATCGACTCAATATCAAAACGTCGTAAACGTCGAAATATTCCTTCGTAAACCAGATATCTATGACCTTCCGTTACTGGTCGTTGGTACAGAATTTGAGGTTGCTTATTGTTGGTTTTCGCTAAGGAAGCAATGTGCGCAAACTTTTAGAATCTAGTGGATTTAGTATGATAGCTTTTAAGAAATATTATGGTTTAAAAGTGTTTAAAAAGGTTGTTATAACTGCTTTTTGTTTTTATTGGAAGCTACTTTAGTTTTTTCGCGCATAAAGGTGATATCAGACGGTTCATTTTTCGTTCATTTTTTCGTTTCATTCGGCATCTTTCACTTAAAATGACACGTCTGACCAGGGAGTGAAACAAAAGTGCCGAATGAATTCATTAGTGAACCGATCCAACAATGTTGGATATTTTAATTCGGCATCTTTCACTCGCACTCCGAATGAACGGAAAATGAACAGTTCATTCCGTCTGAACACGGAATGAACTGTTCACTCGGATTCGGCCGACCATTGCTACTCGAGCGTTTAAATCTATCGTCTACCGTCCAATTCGTTTTTAAAAGTATCATCGTATTTTCGTTAAAGTAATTTTTCAATACGACAGAAAAAATGGTTTTCAAGTGGAACGAGCAAAACAATTTGTTATTTTTGGAACACTTCAAAAATTATCAATGTTTGTGGAATCACAAACTTGATGAATATAAAGATAGAACAATCCGAGCAAATTCTATGAACTCTAATCATTGATTTGAACTTAGATTTAGTGAAGAAGATATTAAACACAAAATAAAGACTAGGTATACGGATACAACTTCATTGGACGCCATATTGACAGAAATGCGGAGTGAATGTTCGTTTCTATGTCATTCCAGCTTTGCTGTGTGAACATGGAATGAAATAAAAATGAAGCATTCATCCGAGTGAACCGTCTGATATCACCTTAATACGTATTTTCGGAATGTTATCTTTAAAAATGACGGGAATTACTTTTTGAGTAGAAGTACTTCTTAGTTTTTTTTAAAACTAGGTATTCCTATCCTAACGCAAGAGGGAACATCGAGATTGATTGAAACAATTTGACGGTTTAAAAGGTGCATCTATTAATTTCAGAATACAATAAACTAAATCTTGATTTTACACCATGAATAACATAAGTTATGTACCTCTTTTTTTATGTGACGAAGGTAGACAACTTAGCTCACAACCCACCCAATGGAAAGCAGGAACTGAGGCCTATGGACATAGTGACCAAAAAATCGCCTATGCGCTGCCTACCCTGAGGACTTAGATGGATTGCCTCTATGCCGGTAATTACACCGGCTATCTTACCCCCAAACCGGAACACAGTAACACAATAACTATTTAGCGACAGCTATCCGGGCGGACCCTGCACGAGGTCCTACCACCAGCAGATAATGATGCAATGATAATGATGTTGTAAATTAATTGCAGAAATCCGGTTTGATGTAACGATGTAAGTGAATATTATAAAATTAATCGTAGTCAATATTAACTTGATAGTATTAATCTTTCAGTAGGCTATAAAAGTATTTAAACTAGGTACTAATATGACTCTGCGTAGGCACAGGTACTCCGTAAATACAGGGTGACTTGTGAGAGATGAGCAAAAACAACAATCATCACATCATCATAATTATCTCATCATCAGCCTATATCCGTCCACTGCTGGACAAAGGTCTCTTCTATTGTCTATGCGTATGGATGTATTAGAACGTAAGTGCCCATAATCGCCACGCTGGGCGTTAGCGATCGCAGCAATGTGTCCACTCTAATGACGCTGCTGCCCATCATCAATTTTCGATTAATAAATGGTCAGTGACACTTCAATCCCTTAGTCTACTCTAACGATACCCTTAGGAAGAGTTGGGGCGGTGACAAATGTATTCTTTACTTACTGCCGTCACAGGGCATAACTTTATATGGTGGGCATTAATGGACTGTTCTGCGTGGAAATCAGGCTGACATCCACTTAAATACATACTTCTTTCGTAATAATTAGTCATAAAATAACTTATACGATGTGGAAAACTGTAATAACTATTAAATCAGCCAACTTATTAATCGTTACGAATGATATGTCGGATAATTCGTGTAGGTAATAGAATAAAGTAATATTTAAATATGTCTCTGTATTATATTATATCACGTATGAAACGATGCATACCTATTGGTTTTTGACAAGTATAATTATTATATTCTAATCGTCAATCTCACCAACATTTGGTACGAACGAGTGCTACTCGTACTCGTAGCATAATATAATAATAATCGAACCATTATAAGGGTTACTTTCGTTCACGTCTTCTGAATCATTCTGTATAACAATGTGATTCTAAGCCGTAACAATATTTATGATTCTGTCTGTCCATTATTATAAATATAATTCTTACAGTTCATATAATTTACGAGTATCTGTTTATAATTAACCCTTTTGCAGTTTATCTAAGGCAATGTTTATTATTTTATTAAATTTATGTGTTCCATAAAGCTTGTGGGAAGGTAAACAGATGAACATTAATTATAGTGATGAAAGAGTAAACACTAATCATGTAAAACACTAGATTTCAACGTAATAAATAGATTGAAATTACATTTACTAAGACAATTAAATACAGTGCATACTTGGTAATTGGCTATTTAAAGTTTTCTGAAGGTATATGAATATTATATTAACTACAAACAAATTGAAATATAATGGCTTTTGAGTCATACAATGTTGCTTACAGATTAGAAATTTATAAAAGTAAGGTGAGTACCTACATTATAGGAAGGACGTATTTTGTACTCACAAATGTGTAAGTTTACGTTAAGATGATTGTTATATTTTTTTTGGAATCTTTACATACTTAGGTACATTAAAAAACAGTTGACACCTAATAAAATGGCAAACATTTTACGAACATTTTTTCAAATAGATATTTATATTACACTATTTGATAGAGCAGAAAATTTGCAGTCGAACTGTATAATTAATCCAATTTCATAATTTAGGCGGTTACTTTAATTCATATTACACCTGACGATATCTTACTATTTGATATTTTTTCGAGTGAACTAGGGTTTCAATTCACTAGGTTCTACACAAAGGTATTTCTAGAACAGTTACCACTAAACTGCTTCAAATATAGATGACAAATGTAAATCACACTTCCTGTATATGTGGGTTTCTAGAGCGGATTTAAAGATAAGCTATCAATACATTCTTACTTTCTTTTTGAACCTTATTACAAAAGTATAAAGTTCAGATCAGTTTGGTCAATATTCCCTGAAAGAATAGACTTAATAGATTCATGATTTTGGGCTATTTCAGGCCCTATAGTGAATGGGAGTTGGTGCAAAATTATTTGAATATTGGTGTGCAGGTTTTTGGTGACAAGTGATGACATGTTATGATCTCATTAGTGAATAAGTATTGAAATGACTAATGTCTTTGAAGACATATTTTAGGTATGTTGTGTATCTATATTATATTAACGAACTGAATTTGTTTTAAAATCATAGAAACATGCCTGAAAACAAAGAATACTCCTCCAAATAATCAGTACTGATCTAAAACTATGTAGGTAGGTACTTACATTACTTAGGTACATATTCATAAGTTATTTTTTTTACCTTCACCGAAACATGTTGCAGGTACCTCAGACGTTTTTTAATTTGCCGAAACGTTATCTACGAGTATATATCGTTATCTATAATTATCAACAAATACAAATACAAATAATTTATTTGAGGCAAATATAACAAGCATGACAGGACAAGACAATACAGACAGATTATAAAACGGAATTTTAGGTTAATATGTAAATATTATGTTTTTTCTGCATCGAGGACTAGTCTACTAACATTAAAGGCTGCATATTGTATGTCCTAATATAAATGCAAATTCCACTCCGCATAGCGGGGGAGGTCCGCCATGATGGATGATGCGCCGGCGCATGATTGAGACCTCACTTCACGCTTATAAGCGCAAACAACGTGTAGTCTGGTGTTTAGCTCTTTTTACTTCATATTTTCTTCGGTTACCGCAAGGATTACACATGAAATAAAACTATGAAAACGGATCATCCGCAGACCACAAACCCTGTAAAGTGTTCGAAACGTGCTTCGCACGGGTACTATACCTACATAAAAACCTTCCTCTTCAATTATTCTACCTATTAAAAAAAACTCATCAAAATCCGTTGCGTAGTTTTAAAGATATAAGCGTACAAAGGGACATAGGGACAGAAACACGGGTCTTCTTAATCGCGTAAACTTACGTTTAATTATATCCTGACGATTCAATGCACCCTTATCTCATGATGTTAAAATATTTTTCCTAACTAGTGCGGAAAAGTAAACTTTGCGCTTCGCGTGCGTAAATTTCTCTTTTTAAGGCACTTTTTATGAAAAAAGTCGTTCCATACACGTGTAAAAACTTCTTTTTAACTAGGGTGACTGTCGCCCTCGTTTCACTCGGGCTCCAACTTTCACCCTAGTCGAAAAAAAATTTTTTTGCACTTGTATCGAAATGTACTATTATTTTATATGACGTTTTTTTAACAACACTAACATAAAGTATCTATTTCGCAGATCCCACCTCGGATCGGTCCTTGGTGATTATGGAATACCTACCTAATTCAAAATTATAGGTTCGTTTACAAATTTTCAGACTGATTATTGGTATAGGTGAATCACACGCTGTATAAAGTGTCTTATACGTCATTTTGTGCTAGTAATAGTGCCTACAAATAGTAACCAAGCTATCGGAAATGTCAGCTGAGATGAATCTGGAGCTATTACTAGATGATAAGGTTGTGCAACTGCGAATAGACAAATCAGTTCCAAGACGCGCAAATAGTCCAAATTATTAGGTTGTGTTTCCACCAGAGATGTGCGAGGATGTGTTTCCATACAAATGACACCTCGCTCGAGTCATTAATCGGTGTCATTTGTAAGGAAACACATCCTCGCACATCTCTGGTGGAAACGCAGCCATAGATCAATTTTATTTCTGTTAACACGTTCGAAGTCGGTTATTGATACAACACCATTTGTTATGACTCGTATAATTTTCGAAAAAACTGCAAACAATATTTCGTGCAGAATAATCCCCTTATTCATAAACGTCTCCTAACTTAGCAAGCCGCTAAGTATTGTTTGTCCCTTTCGGTCTTATCGATATGTCCATAAGAGAGAAAGGGATAAATGGGCCAATCAACTTTTCGATCGACACTATTTTGTCCCGTAACGCAGGTGATAATTTCATCAAGTATGCTAGAAAAAATTCTTATAAATTCTACATGCGTTAGGTCCCACACAAGTTCACACAAGTTTAGGTTCCAACTGTTTTTCATTGTAAATATGTGTATAGTATTCATTGACGTACATTTGTAAGTTCATGAAAAGATCAGATAGAAAATAATGTCGATCGAAAAGTTGATAGGCCCATTTATCCCTTTCGGTATTATAGACTTATTGATAAGACCGAAAGGGACAAACAATACTTAGCAGGTTGCTAAGTTAGGAGACGTTTATGAATAAGGGGGTACCTCTAAGTTTATCATTTATTGCAGAGTAAAAATTCAATAACAAATGGATATGTCTCCTATGGCTGGGTCTTACAGCCACAATATTTTTCGCCGTCTTAATATTAATAAGTCTATTTTGCGGTGATAAAATAATCTACAGCACGCCCATTCGTATTATGAACAGGTTTCAACTTGAATGTATCTTATCATAACATTACTTTGACTCTTATTAGTAATACATGGGCATTACTCTATTTTCTACGCAGCCTTGAACTTTTTTTATGTATTATTCTTGTATTATACTTAGGTATTTAATAAATAAGATAAACATATCTAGAATAAGATGTGAGTAGACAAACAAAAAAAAAAGGTAAACAAACCTAAAAACTTTAATTTTTCCATGATCACGCACGTTTTAAATCACAATCGTGGACTTACATAACACCTTAAACCTTGGGTTCACATACATTTTTAGTTAAAATGATTACTATTAATTAATATTAACGTTAAAATATTATTATACATATATAAACGAATTGAGAATACTATGCAATGCTTAAATACCCAGCCTATGTTTTATTTCTTTTTTAAACAATATACGATATATTTCGTTACGCATTTCAAATTAAGCTATGTTTTGGGAGGCTTCTGGTTAAAATATAATAATATAGTATATTGATTGATGTATTTGTGTTAATTTTATTATTAACATAACTTTTTTAAATAGGTTTGTATGGAAAACGACAGCTCTTATTTCCTCTTGAGCTGGGTTTACAATAATCGAGCAAATACTCATTATATCTCCCACTCTACGAAATCAACGAATTTCGACCAATCACGTTTTGTGTAACGAATTTCGTAGTGGGGATGGACTGAGCATTTGCTCGTTTCGTGTAAGCCCACCTTTAGGCTAAGGCAGGTGTTTATTTTGATGCGCACGAGTTTAAACGGGATCGCAAGCAACGGGACCGATTCGATAATTCACAACACGATGCATAATGCATGAACCTGTTTCCATCTGGGCTCGTTTTTACCTTATCTGATATCGTTAGCATGCAGTCGAGATTAGGACCAGTTGCATAAACTGTTGATAGACTGGTAATTTGGTCGACGGTATTTACACTGCGGATTAGCGATTGCAGTAATGTGTCCTCTATGATGACGCTGCTGCCCACTTAATCTTCTATCAAAGAAAGGTCAGTAACACTTTTAAAACCTTAGTCGACTCTTACGACACCCGCGGGAAGAGTTGGGTTGGGGACAAATGTATTCTTACTGCCATCACACGGCCAATCCGCTTGCCTCGTGTGGCAATTTATGGGCATTTACCTCCTAATGTCCTGCCCACGACATTGGTCTAAAGGTGCGTTCAAACCGAAAGAGCATTCGATATTCTAACCCCCCCACTCTACGAAATTCGATCGTTACACAAAACGTGATTGGTTGATTTCGTAGAACGGGGGAGAACAGCGAATGCTCTTTTGGTTTGAACGCACCTTAAGGCGACCAGCGGTGAGCGAATCCATGAGTTGGATCGGGATGCCGATCCATATAACGTATAGTGCTCCCTCTCGTACCCATGTACGAGAGGGAGCACCATACGTTTTCCGCTAAGCCGGTCGCCTTAGACCGATGTCGTGGCCGGGCCGTAATGCGTCTATCTTCTTCTCCTACATAGCGTCATCCCGGCCTTGTCCGCTTTCCTGTTACATTTCCTCCACTTTGCGCGATCCTGGGCATCTTCTACTGTAAGCCCATTCACACTCAGCGTCTATACGAGTAATTAATAGGAGAGGTTTACATCCAATAGTGGACTGAGATAGGTTGATTCGGTTATTCGATTATTATCTAATTGTGATGATACTGATGATTCACAATTAGATAATAAAATATTCACATCACATCATCAGTCGTTCCATTCATTTTGACATAATACCCTAGTGGCCTAGGCCTCCAATTGGTTGAATATTCTTCTTGAGAACCCGGACCCGTTAGACCGATATAGTGAAAGAAGCCTGCCAGGGTACTCTTCAAGTGTTTTTTAGGAAGTAGAGAGCTTTTGGTGCAAAAGAGTATGGCCTCAAGTGGTCACGACGATCATCAGCCTTTCTCAGTCCACTGCGGGTAGCAATGTACCGAGGAGAAGTTTCATAAGTTGCGAAACTTCTATAGAGAATGTTCTCGGCAATTTAAATTTTACAAGCAATCTAATCATGCCAAAACCATTGTATATACATGTCTTTTAAGGTATATTTTATGCCTAGTATACTCAATTGTGAAATACAATATTCTTCATAACGTCGTTGAGATTGCCAATTCCGTTATGTGCACGATTTCAGAAACTGAAAAATCAATCCAAATGACATATGTTTACAGTCTTCTTTTATCAAATTTGAAATTTACACATAACGGAATTGGCAATCTCAACGACGATAACAATTTTTTTTAAGTTCTCATGGAAACATTGTCAATGAAAACTTACTCTTGAATTCTTATGAAAATTTTCGGAAATTTCTGAGTATATTCCCGCAAGTTGGAGAATGTTCTGCAACTTGTACATTTCTAACTGCGGGTATATCTCTCCTATTACCTATCCATAACCGCCATATCAATATTAACAAATGTTCGTATCTACATTTCTGCTCCAAAAATCTTTTAAAAAATCTGTGGTGTCATAGTTAGATGCAACTTAAAAAAAACCTCGTAATCCATGATTACACTGATGAATTCCATGCCTGGTTTAATTTATCGCTCGTATTAGATTTACACACAGTATACGACATACTTTATTAAATAAGAACTCGTCGGACCGTACGTTGCTTGATGCAACGCTCAATATGCAAGCGATACATCAAGAGAACAAAAGTAACATTGATGGATGCCGTCATTGCCATACTACAGCGTTATCGGGTTGCATTGATCCGAAACAATACTTACCGTGTGGTGTGCTTACACTGCTTACCATGAGCTGAGCCCTATTTCACCATAATGACAAGTATGACAACTGTAAAAATCACTTTTTCTCAAACATGCAATGAAATATTGTCTTTACGTTCCTTAAAATAGACTCGGAAATATCGCTTTTATTAGGGCGCAGTTCCTCACTCATAGTGGACACATTACTGAGATCGCCAATCCGCTTGCCCAGCGTGGCGATTATGGGCATTTACCTCCTAATGCGTCTATACGCATAGTTAATAGGAGAGGCCTACGTCCAGCAGTGGACTAACATAGGCTGATGATGATGATGATGATGAGTTCCTCACTGGGATGGAAATGGGATTTAAAATGTATTTTATACGTAAAATAGTTGGTAATATTACCCAAATAAATATGTGCTATTATTTTAGCTACATTTGTAATTTCTAGGGGTCGGAACTATGGGTGCAAAACTTTAACAAAACTTCTCAAGTGGACTTGACATAGCACATAGATCCATAAAATGTACATACTCGTATCTACACACCCCCACATTGTAAGTTGAAGATTCTGAGTTAGGGAATAAAATTGGATACAGATTTTTCAATAATGTTCGTATTTTTCTTGGCTAAAGGTGCATTCAGACCAAACGAGCCTTCGTTATTCTATCCCCCACTTCCTAGTCAAGTCAAGTGCGCGTTTAATTCAAGTCAGTATAATATTATTCTGTGTTATGGACTATAACAATCAATTTTAGACACTCGACGATTTTATTTCCGTACATTTATTTTTATATTTATAAAGGAATTCCTTTTTGTCACATGTCTCGACAGCAAAGTGGACTTTTAAACTTTTGCATATTTAAGCAGTTTTACGAGGTTATTTGTGAGTGTTTTATGGACATTTACAATAAGGCAAATGATAATCGACTCATAGCTGTGAATGGAGCTATAAAACAAATGTTCTTTGTGAGAACATGATTTTTAAGTGCTATTTGCATATTTATTTAAAATAGAAAACTTATTTTGATGGACATTGTTTCCTTCTTAATAAAGCTATATATTATTAGGTACCTACTTACGTGACTTATCTTATATATTTAAAATGCTATTGTTAAAACATCTTTTTAAACTGATTTTAGTGAAAAGGCAAAGTTAGCTAATTTTATGATATGAAAGTTATTCCATTAAGTTGTTGTTAAGGTGATTATAAAAGAGGTATTACTGATATTTTAACAAATGAAGGGTCCACGGAGAGAACATGTTTAGTCACAGTGACCGAATTTTAAATTTGAAAAATGTAATTTTTCAATTTTGCAGTTCCGCTCCGCTCCGCGTCAGTGGAGCCGTACCCTAAATATGCCCTTCATCCCATCACCGCAGAACTAGTTAGGAGCAGTTTTCATTTTAAGTTGTCTTTTACAACGAAACCCATCGACATTTTTTTTATTGGTTTCTTACTAACACATAACTACTTATTAACAAAACAGGAACCTACTTTTAAGTAAAATGTTTATATACTCAGTCATTATAGCATTTTGATGTAACTAGCAATGTACATGTTGCAGAACATTTCTAAATTGCGGGAATATACTCGGGACTTACCGAAAATTTTCATGAGAATTTAAGAGTAAGTTCTCATTAAGAATGTTTCCATGAAAACTTATCAAGAATTGAGTAGGTATTTCAGAATTGAATAAGCAAGGTGTAAAATATACCTTAATAAAAGGCATGTATATACAACGGTTTTGCCATGATAAGATTGCTTGTAAAATTCAAATTGCCGAGAACATTTTCTATAGAAGTTTCGCAACTTATGCAACTTCTCGGTACAGTATCGATCAGAATTGCATGGACGATTTATGAATTAATTTACTCATAAACTGTCCATGCAATTTTGAACCCGACTGTACATTGCTAGATGTAACCTATTACCAACTATTAAATATTTTATCGGAACCTATTTCTTACCGACAAATGCTTACAAAACTATACTTAACAAGAATACGCTTATCAGTCAACGTTAAAGTTTCTCACAAAGAACCTTCATAACAAATGAGAGTTATGCCTAGAGGTGTGCGCCGATCGGCGTGGCGTCCGCCGCCGGTCATTTTAGCCACGCCGCCGCCGCCGATGTTTTCACCGGCGTGAAATCGGCGTCACAAGTGACAATAATTCTTAATTTTTTTATCTGTTTTGTGTGCGTACATTGCAACACGTCAATAGAAGTATCCTAGATTATATTTCTCACACTTCGCGTAGGTTAGGTACTTAGGTAGATTACGCATCATCATTACCTTAAAATGTATTTAATATAAAGCAAATTTACCTGCATGCCAAACAAATTAAGAAGCGAACACTTTCTGTGGTTTGTTGTGTAGTTACAAGATAACAATAAATCACGTGTGCGATGTGCGATACAGGCAATATAAACTCGTTGTCAACGGCGCAAGAGTGCAAGGTGCGGGGGCTGCGGAGTGCGGGACGTCTGTACGCCGAGCAGGTGGCAGCCCGGCACCATTAGCGCGGGGAGTCAGTCAGCCATTTTGAGTGGACGCGGAACGAACGCTTAATGTTACGCAGCAGTAGATATGAGCGCCAATGGCCAAATAGCCGGCGGCGGCGCGCCGGTCAAAATTGATTGGCGGCGTGGCCTTGAAAACAGTTGTTTATAGAGTTAATAGCAAAAACCGAAATTTTTCATAGCAAAACTCAAATTGTCAGCGGGATTGACTCAAATGCTCTTCAACTAATGTTAAATATTCACACTTAATAATACATAATCATCAGCCTATCGCAGTCCACTGCAGGACATAGGCCTCCCTAATTTCACGCAACCGTCTTCAATCCTACCAAATCGTCGCTCCACGCTTTATCGATCACTTTGGTTCTCTGCTGAATAACCTCATTTCTGATTCGATCCTGCAGAGAGAAGCCGAGCATAGAGCCCTTTCCAAAGCGCGCTGAGTGACCTTGAACTTGTGGACCAGCCGTACCGTCAGTGTCCACGTTTCGGCTCTGTACGTCATGATGGGTGAGACGCACTGATTGAAAACTTTTGAAATTGGGATCGACGATGTGAATACTCGACATAGCTTCCCAAATGCTGCCCAACCTAGCTTAATTCTTCTATTCACCTCATCCTCGAAGTTGTTCCTACCCATCTGCAATGTTTGTACGAGGTATACATACTACCTCTCGTACTTGCCATTAATGTTGATGCCACGTCCTTTCCAGATCAGCGTCTTAAACATGTCCTTCATTGCATTTGAGAACAATTTCGGTGAGATAACGTCCCCTTGTGTCACGCCTCTATGCAATCAATTGTATAGGATTTGTTTGCTGATTCTGTACTTGGATGGACATGGTGGTGGCCTCGTAGCGACATCTTATCGCTTGAATGTATCGCCAATCTACTTGACATTGCTGCAAGGACTCCAGAACAGACCAGATCTCAATCGAGTTAAAGGCTTTCTCATAGTCCACAAATGCTAGACACAAAGGCTGATTATACTCCTCGGTCTTCTGTATAATTTGCCGCACTGTGTGGATGTGGTCTATGGTGCCGTATCCGCTCCGAAATCCAGCCTGTTCCGGAGGTTGTAATTCGTCGAGTCTCCGCGCAAGACGGGTCGTGATCACTCTTGGGAACCGCATATAGACATGGCTTGGAAGAGAAATGGATCGAAAGTTCTTCATTAGGGGTTTGTCTCCCTTTTTGAAGAACAGGACGACCACCCTTGTACTCCATGCCTCCGAAGTTCTCCCTTCGAATCGGACAGCGTTAAAAAGCCTTGGAGCTCCCTCGGTACGGGTTTACTTCCTACTTTTAACAATTGTAATTCCATCTTATCCAGGGGCTGTTCCGTTTTTAAGATGCCCAAGAGCGACCTCGATTTCTCCGATACTGACTTCTAGCAGGTCTTCGGTTAGTGGCGTATCAAAGTGGGTGGGTAAATAATGGGCCATAGAAGTCTTCTACTTCGGAAAGGACTGCCAGCTTCGAAGTAACGACTTCTCCACTAGCTGTAGTCAGCTTCGTCAGGTGGCTTTTTCCTAGAGTATTGGAGCACCGTGTAGTACGTGATCGTGTAGTACGTGATTACTGATTTTGGCTTATAGCCCGTTTCTCTGACGAAGACACGGCTGGGTTTTCACGTCGTTACTACATTAACCCTAAATGTCCTTAAGTCTCCCCCGAAAATTTTGACATCCTGCCCCAGCGCTGAATTTCACAAAATTTCGTACCTTCCTTCCTGAGGATTCGAACCACAACTTGAAGGTTCTGGTTAGCATCCGCTGTGGTTTCCGTCGTCAGGAAGAAACATTAAGAG
The DNA here is from genome assembly GCA_025490895.1 of Thaumatotibia leucotreta. Lineage (NCBI taxonomy): Eukaryota > Metazoa > Arthropoda > Insecta > Lepidoptera > Tortricidae > Thaumatotibia > Thaumatotibia leucotreta. Next base: position 57,630 of record JALPQI010001969.1, read on the forward strand.
TAGGAATATCTATTGGTTTTAATAATTAATAATATTACATGGATAATAACGTAAATGGTAATTTTGTAACTTCTAGGCGTATACATATCTTTGTACTCGACTGTACAACCATAATATTTGTCAAACCTTTTCTAAAGGTGATGTTAACAACGATTTTAGCTATATAAAAATATTGAATGGTCGGCATTAAAAGTAGCGTAATTTTGTGATGCCTCGTCAAGGTCACGCCGAATCCACGCCGGTGGCGGCGTCGGCGGCGGCGGTGCGAGTTTTTTACCGGCGGCGGCGGCGCGCCGGCCCGGCGCTCATATCTACGCAGCAGCCATGTCGGACTATTTTGATAGGAAAGCCGTAGAAAAATATGAAATCAAACATTTTACAGTTAAAAAGTTCCTCGTCAAAAAATAATTTTGCGTGGAAATATTTTGGCACATTGCTTTTGGAAAAAGATGGCAAGAAGAGACCAAACAACGTGGATAAAATAATTGGTGTCCACGACAATTATAAATCATGTAAGCAAAACGTTAATATGTAAATTGTCCACATGTTAGTTCTTGAGTTACGTGCATATTGATTTATTGATCTCATTGTCATTAAAAGATTTTAATAGAAGAAAAAATGTTTAGTTCCATAATGTTTTGTTTAGAAATTTTGAATAAACCATTTCTTTTTAAAATTTTGACTAGTCTCTTTCATTACGCCGATCACGCCGATTACGCCGCCGCCGCCGGCCATTTTCAGACCGGCGGCCGCCGCCGATGGTTTGGCCATCGGCGCACACCTCTAGTTATGCCCTATCTGGTCAAGTTGATGGCAATAAAAATGGTCGATTAATTACACTGACGCCTACAGCGGGATCCGACCATCAGCATTACTCAGTGTCAGCTACTATTTTCGTGGACTGACAGTGTACAGAATACCATTCTTTTGAAGGTTTAATTGTTCCATGTTTGCCGTAATTGTAAATGCGTAATTAATAATGTAATTTTGTTATTATTTTGCCTTGATTACAGTATTATTTAGATACCAATTTGGGATTTATTTGAAATAACATAATTTAATGATTATTTGTACCGTCTATAAAATAATAAATAGTAATAAATTTCTTAGGACATCTTACATAAATCGACCTAGTTCCACGGTAAGCTCAATTAAGAGTTATGATGTGGGTACCAGCCAACGATATATACGAGATACGAGTATATATAGGTTATAATAGATAGTTACATATAGATTCTGAAATACATAGACAGTCATGACCAATGAACAAATAATGCCATCCCTGGGATTCGAACCTAGAACCTCCAGCTTTGTAGGCAGGGTCACCACCAACTACGCACCAGGACGTGTGCAGCACGTGCACGTGCGCGTATGCGTGGCGTTTTAGCGTCGGTAATGTCATAGTTGATGGCACATCGCTTGCACGTCACGCGCTGCACGCCACGCAAGCGGTGTGCCATCTAATATGACATTTACATACGCTACAATACGCATGCACGCGTATATGCTGCACATGCAATCGGTGTCGCTTGGTCTTCACCCTTAAACTTTATTTTATGTACGTATGTAAATTCTTTATTATACACAAAAAGAAACAGGTAAAAAAATACACAACAATTCAAACAGGCACAAAGGCGAAGTTATCCCTGTAAGGAATCTCTTCCAGTTAACCTTTGAGCAAAAGAGTGAACTATATGAAACAAAAGACAAACAAACGTGTACAGTTCGTGATTTGAATGATACCAATGTAATTATAGTATATTACCTACTATGCTTAATTCGTACATATACTGCACATATAGTTATAATGTAAAATACATGTATGTACATATACTACTTATCTATAAATAAAATACTCAACCATTTCACAAACTGTCAACAAACAAACAACTTCAACAAACTTGTTATTTTAATAGGATTTTAGACTAAAGTTTTCAAAACTCACAACGTGCATATTTACGACATTGATCGTCTTCGGGCAAAACATTTTCCCAGCATTATCTGCAATGTTTACTCGACAAAGCTATCAATCCCCCATAATAGTCCGGATTCATTTCAAATGGCGCTCTCTGACATGGAATGGGCCTAATGAATGATCATTCGACCGCGATTTACGTCCAATTCATCATCAGAGAAAAGTATAGTAATATGTTTTCATTTTTTTTTGTATTGTAGGCACTGTATTCTGGTCATTTTCCGCAACCGTAATTGGTATACGTACATTACAGAAAAATTAAATATCACCAAATTAACAACCATTAAAAAAAACATTCAATCGAATTGAGAATCTCTTCATTTTTTTAAGTCGGTTGAAAATAATTCAGTTTTATGATTCTCCACTTGTTGTATTTGTTAAGTATTTTAAATTAAAGTCAATAATTGAGTAAACCTAACTATTAAACTGTCACTTTATTCGACAAAAATATACAAAATTAAAACTATAATAACTATATATTAAATAAATAACCTATTTGAATTCCTAGCTTTTAATTTATTTTCAAAACTACAATTTATGTACATAGATTAAATCTAACTAATCTACTTAACCTAACTTATATCTAAGATTGGCCCTTGTGGCATTGTACCGAGGATGCTGGCGGCATTTCCTCGCTGTATCGCAATACTGACGCGTTGTGCGAGGAATTCCCTTTTCTGAAATCACTATACGAGATTTAAATATCTTACAATGTTGACTAACTTATCACGATTTTTGTAGCCCTTATCGCTTCGGAAAAGAGTTGATTATTGCACGGCTGTATCAGTGGTCAGGAACAATGATTCGTTGTCGACTAGTCAATCGGAGCGCGAATAAAGTTGGGACACATGTAGCGCATAATTGCACTCGTACAGGGTTTTATCAGATGTGGGCTTTGTGAGACCTTTACTTCTCTACAAATTATTATATATAAATTCTTGGACTTTTAGAGACTACATCTCTTGTTATTATTATAATTCAATTTATTGATATCAATTTTATGTATTAGATCTTTTTTTAATGCATGTTAGTTGTATGTACACATACCATGATTATTGGAAAAAAATAAGTCCCGCCAAGTTTCTTACCGGTTCTTCTCGGGTGAGCGGTGTAGGGTTAGATACGGAAGTAGTTTTAATTTTAAGTAACTTAGACTATTCAAAAGAGTTTGTTGCTATTCCAATTTGAATAAAGAATCATTTGACTGTGACTTTGACAAGATGCCATTCTGCATATAATTATTAGCAATTAAAATATACCCCAAAAAATGCAAAAATGTGATATATACGTGATTTTAAGTGTTACCAATTTCAAAGGATTGCGATTTTTGAGTTGCAATAATTTATTACTATAAGAAAGAAAAAAACAAGATGAAAAATATTACATTTTGTGATTAAATTTACTTTTACTCAATATGACTACCTTTTGCCTTGACTACGGTCTTCAAATTATAAAAAAAATATTTGCTCATTTGCAGCACGTTTGTGATCCAGCGGTAATGGTATGTGCCAGTGAAATACGATCGCTTTCTACATTGCATTTATACTAGCATATAATTATATATTATATATGTTTATTTGCTCACCTTTTCCTTCAAAATAGACCAGATGAAAATTCCGAAACTAACTGCACTGGAGAAATGACATGTGAAATTCGTCTTACGAGCTTTATAAGCCGAAGCTCAGTGTCATTCTTATGTTTGCGGTCCACAACCCAAATGTTAGCATGCCTAAGACTTTGATGCGGTGTCTAATTCATATTTCTGATAATAAGCCGCTATTACCTTGACAAATTGACACCAGACTTAATAAAATCTACTTGGTAACACTTTATATCGTTCACCCTGTATATAAAAAAAAAAAAACATTTTATTGTAACTTGTACATTCCATTGTTTATTGCTTATAGAGTTACAAAAACGAATTACTATTTACGACTTATGTTTCACCCTGTATAATTGTACAATTTCAAATTATTGCAATTTTAACCCCACACTTGTTCAAATAAGGAATTGCCTACAAAACACATCTAATTACAGTATATTGTTAGTTTTTCGGCCTATGCTTGTGCCGAAATGGTTTGCCAACGGTTCATCATGTCAACCCACGTGTTATTTCATAATTATTGGACCTATATGGGCATCGTTAAGTGCCAATTGTATGTTTCAAGATAGCTTTAGCAAGCACATGTCATTATGTATTATCCATCAAGATAATCAAGATTCAGTAACACGGCAGGTTGAAAAACAACGAGTTTCAGTACTTACGGACGACCGAGCCTTAGCTCTGAGTTGGTATACGGCTGGGGGGTTATTCCCACCTGTTACCACCAACTTGACACCAGTGGTAACAAATGGGATTTTTTTCCCACCTGTTACCACTGGGAACAACTGGGAATTAAAATTCCCAAATGTTACCACCAAACTAATTATTTTAGTAACTAACCAAATATTTTAGTGGTAAGGGTCATTCTCATAGGACACGTTTTTTGGGCGTCGGGTAGAATAACTTTGTATTCTTGCATATATATGGCGTAAAAAAAATGTTGGAGGGTAGTTTTCGTTTTATTCTACCTGTAGCAGTTGTAATTTCGAAGATAATCTCTTGAGAACTAGTAATAAAAAAATATAAAAGCCTACTTTTATCACGCTCCATCAAGCGTACAGACTCCAAAATTTGGGACAAACCCCTTTGCAACTCGGGAACCACTACTATTACCTAACACAGGGTATTGTTTTATTATAGTCAATTAAACAAATTAACATTTTGTTAAGTTGATTGTTATTTCAACTGCTTGTATAAAGAAATATGATTTTTTCTCCGCGCGTACGAATTTATGACTAAACTCCGTCATTGGAAGCAAAACAAAATTTCACATCACTATTTGCAATTTTACGCACATCACTATTGCATTGAGCGAGCCAGTTCAGTCTTGTCTGTGACACGTTGGGCGACGGAGGTGCGTCTGGCGACGCTGGGCGATTTTACAAACGTAAGTATCTAATCTCCGTTTTTTGTCACTTGCATTTACTCAACTCCGTTTAGTCATTTATTTTTCTATTGGTGTGATTGATCGTTCTACTATTTAAGTATAATGAATTGAACTGTATTACCTGTTAAATGCGTGTAATGTCGTTGTTCTAAATAAGATAATTAATGAAATAAAAATAAAAAATAGCTTTCTCCCTAGGCTCCGTCAAATAAACTCCGTCAAATATTTAGACGGAGTTGAAAAAATTTTTGGATTTTGATGAGATTTGAAGGTTTATATGTAGATATAGTACCCGTGCGAAGCCGAGGCAGATCGCTAGTATTAAACTATATAAATTCTCATTCAGGTTTAAGAGCACTGTATCCATCAACTCCATATCATATTTCTAAACTCCGTATAAAAATATATCAACTCCGTCCCAATATTCTCAACTCCGTCTTGGTGAAAAAAACAATGGCTTATAAAACGTGAACTAATAGATATATATGAGGGACAAAAGTATACATATGATCTAAATAACTCAATGATTCGTATTTTATAGATAATACAGCAGTAAACATACTGTACAAAATCAAGACGGAGTTGAGGCTGAGAACGCCTAATTCTGAGAATGACCCGTAACTAGTGGGAAAAAAATCCCAGTAGTTACGACCAAGTACTCTGGTGGTAACAGGTGGGAAAAAAATCCCAGTTGTTACCACTGGTGTCAAGTTGGTGGTAACAGGTGGGAATAACCCGGCTGGGGCTGCCAACCTTCCCGCTATATGCGGGACGTCCCGTTTCTGGGGCCCTAGAGTATGGGTCCCGGTTTTCAGGCCAAGTTGCCAAACGCTAACGCTTAGTAGCGTATCGTAGTTTTCCCTCTATCGCTCTTTCATATTAGTGCGACAAAGACAGTTAACTGCCTTTCGTTTACGATTCGCAACTTCTCTAAGCACCCAGGGAATACGAAACAATAATAATATGAAATGAAAGGGCTCAGTTTAAGATTTTTTTTAATAATAATGTAGCTATTTAAAAAACTACTATGACCTCTCATTTTCCGTATAGATAAAGTACAAAGCTTAATTTTTACAGAAAACGGTTCCTTACGTATAGTTTACAGGAAAATCTATAAGAAGTGTATAGTATTTTATTATATTTGTTGCTACGGAATCTTTTGTATGCGAGTCCGACTCTCACTTAGCCGGTTTCACTTTATACAATTTTTCATGCGTGCTATGGCGTCCCGCATTTAATAGAAAAGATCCCGCATTTCATTCGCGAATGTACTGCATATTTGTGATCTATGGTTGGCAACCCTATGAGACTGTTATTTTGTGATACTTTGTTATGTCACACAGCATATATTATTATGTTACATTTTATGCAATACAATTAAAATTAACAGACATAACTAAGTACAAATAAAATGAAAGACATCGCACGGATTAAGTTACAACCTTTTTTCTCCAGATCAAAACAGATAACAAATAAAATCGTCAGAAGTAAAAAGCGGAAACAAGGAACGAATCCGTTCTGACAGGACCACCTTGAGGTCTACGACCGAATATTTTGATGGGGCCTTTTGGGGTCAATAGAATTGTGAAGGCTACACAATTCGGTACTAATCCGTGGAAAATGACCTTTAGGGTCAGATCCTTGAGAAGCCGGGAGGAGAATTTGTCTTCACGTTTTTAGTCGTACCTTTATAAGAATTTGATTGTTGATTTTTTAGTTATAAACCTGCCAATTATAAAACAGTCTTCAATTGTTGTCACATATTATTTGGACAAATTGTTACAAAAATTGGTAGAATTTGAAATAATAATAGGTAAATTGGTAGAATTAGACGTGGAAAATAGGTAGATCTACCACGTAAGAACCAACGCCAATGGCGCCTAATCTAAATACCATATGTACCAAACATTTTGACCAACCGACACGAATAAAATGCCTAGAAAACCGTCACTGTCACTACCTCTGCTGGCAACAGTCGCTGTCGATAGTGTCATTGGCTATCAAGCTACCATAATATCATTTCCGTGCTAAAGTTTGTACCCACAAACGCGCTCAAACGATGTAATTAACAAACATTTCGTTAAACTTGTAGAAATTTGTTCATCATCTCAAGATTTTTGAAAAATAGGTAGATTTAAGACTGAAAGTAGATAGGTAGAACACTGTAGGGGATAGAATGCTCATTCTATCCGCTTTTCGACGAATTAAGTTTTGTGTAACGAACGAATTTCGTGGAGTGGGGATAGAATGAGCATTCGATCGTTTGGTGTAAACCCACCTTTACGAGCGTTGGGTATATTAAATATTATGCATACGCAAATCATTTTTTCCATCTACATCTACATATATAAAATTATTAATTAAAGTGTTGCCTCTGCATAAAATTTCAATAAAGGACTTGTGAAAATTACAATCTTATCTGCCATCTTTTTAAACGATTACGATCTACTACGAAATTCCTTTCATCTAAAATAAAACACCTTATTTTAATGATTTTAAGGCTTTTATGCGTGCAGTTTTAGCTTGGTTCTGTTTTGATCAATTATAATGGTAAAGTAAGTTACGGGTCTAAGTGGCAGATGTAAGAAAATATTATAAATTTGATAAATAATATCGATACAATTTGTTTCGATCAAAGCCATTATTTTCGTTATTGCCTGGCCTAGGTCTCCTATTATTTTGACGCCCCCCGCGAATAAATACGTATTGCATCCTAAAGTACTTAGCTCGTTTCATATTTTTGTATGAGACAATGCAAAAGTGTACAATATACATTACACGAATAGGCGTGCAAAGTAGTTTAATACAAAACTGCAAGTGTGAAAAACATGCTTCAAAGATGAAATGATAGTTTTTTTTTTCAAAAATTAATAAAAATTCGAAGAGAAAACTTTAAAAACCTTATTAGACTTCATACTCGTACTCCGTCTATAAATAACTGGGCAAATGAATTAGAGAAATAAAGAATAAAAACATGATTTGATTGGCCAGATGGTCAATTGATTATTTAAATAATAACGGCCGGTGATCGCGAGGTGTGCTTATCGCAGCGATCGCGTTTTGTTTTTGATAGATTGCGCCGGCGCCGGTGGGTTCCGTTTTTTGTTCTATTTTTAAAATGTTGCAGTCATTTTGAAAACTGAGTTATAATTATATTATAACGATGAACTCGCATTGAACTTTGAGGTTAAGTAGTTTATGAATTATTACATTTACGATACATTACAACTATCACTTAAATAATTATAAGTAATAGGTGTACCTATTAACTATTACCTTAATAATAAAGAAATATATGTAGGTACCCTTATTCAAATTATTTAAATATTACAATTGAAATCCTATGTATTAGATCTATACAGGGTGGGAATGAGTAAGTATAAGTATTTCTACTTTTTCAGTTATTATAATTATTTAATTTGAAATTCAGAGATCTTTGGCGTTATTTTCAATCGTTATTTTTTTCTAAGACTATTTTACCTTTTTCAAAGTTTCGGATTACTATCAAATAGATATAATTATGAAAAAAATAATTCAAAGTTGATCAGTCCATATAAATATTCATCTACTTTCATGCACTTCCCAGTAATTGAGATATCGTATGCGATATAGAGAAATGCATGCTCCTAATATGCAAATGTGTCACGACATACAATTAGAAAGTATCAAATGTCAATGTTGCAAAGTCTTAAATATATACACAATAGTGCACCTTATCTCGTTGGGATAAGATGACAACTGTTTACATATTTATAGCCAGTTATATCGTACCCTCTAATTTGCAATATCTCAAGTTCGATCGAGATGTGATTTTAAGTAGAACTACTTTATGGGGATTGTTTTAAGGTTGTAGATCGATTGGTAATAGAATGTAAGGGCAAAGGTGGTTGCGACGTGTATTCAACTCACGCGCATCACGTGGTGTACAGTCGGCAACAAAAGTATGCGAATATGGAGCAAAACCAAAGCTCTTACTTGCAATATTTTATACCTGGTTTAAGTTAGGCGTCCACAGACCCCAATCGTATGCATCGAACGCATCGCATTTAGTATTCTTTGTACATATAGCAAGTCATACAAGTGCGTCCACTGTTCCGCACCGTACGTATCGTAATATCAGTGGAAGAAATGCGATGCGATGCATCCGATGCGTACGATACGAATATGTGGACGCCTGGCTTTAAAGATGGATTGCACAGTCAAAGACAAAATAAGGTGTACGCAAAAATGTCCAAAAATGTGTCCCAGTGCACTCTAATTCTGTGTAATAAGAACGTCGTAACATATTTATGAGCGGATTCTTTCGATACTTATTTTTGCACTTGACTGCACCAAGCAGTGTCAGCGTGATTTTAAGTGGAACTACTTTATGGCGATTGTTTTAAGGTTGAAGATGGATTGGTAATAGAATGTAAGGGCAAAGGTGGTTGCGACGTGTATTCGACTCACGCGCATCACGTGGAGTACAGTCAGCAACAAAAGTATGCGAATATGGAGCAAAACCAAAGCTCTTACTTGCAATATTTTATAGATTTTTTATACCTGGTTTAAAGATGGATTGGACAGTCAAAGACAAAATAAAGTGTACACAAAAATGTTCAAAAATATGTCCCAATGCACTCTAATTCTGTGTAATGAATCGCTGATCCTGATTCCTGAATTCTGATGGCCTGATTTACGTATCGAGTAAGACCAAACGTTACCGATACTTTCAAAGTAATGGTGCGACTATAGGGGCTAAAATTTATTTAAATTTATTTATGTGTTCTGATTGAGCATAAAGGTGCATTCAGACCAAACGTGCATTTCCTATTCTAACCCCCTACTCTACGAAATTCGATCGTTATACAAAGCGTGATTCGTCGATTTCGTAGAGTGGGGGATATGTTTGCCTATTTTTAAATGTACCTACTTTTTTCTTTTTTACAGGTAAGTCAATGTTTGGGGATATCTTCACTACATACTTACGACTGGATTCTTTACGGTATTTATTATTCTTATAAAATATATAATTAATCGCACTTTTAAATTATCTACATCATTTCAAAATCACGCATTTTTAAAACACAATCTTCGTTTTATCACCAACTTAAAACCTTAAACCATACATTTGTAGTTTAAATTATTGAATATTTTCTTCGGTTACCGCGAGGATTACACATGAAATAAAACTATGAAAATGGATAAACTCGCGTATATTAACTAACTTTAACTTCATTCCGACGTTTCGAACACTTTACAGGGTTCGTGGCCTGCGGATGTCATGAAGTTAAAGTTAGTTAATATACGCGAGTTTATCCGTTTTCATAGTTTTTTTTTAATTATTGATATTTTTTAGTATTAACGTAAAAACACATCTGTATGAGATATCGAGATAGATTTTCCATATTTTACTAACTATATGAATAAAATTCTATCTCGCGGCGACATATTGTCGCACTAATCCTGTGCTAAGTCTACTACCAACATATTTCACGATATGTGCCAAAGACGTCAACTACTATATAATAAGGTACCTGACGAAATACTGGAAACTGACATGCCAAAATTGAAAACTTTATTTTTTGACTTTTTAACAAGGCATGCGTTTATTCAATCAAGGAATATTTAGATTATACGCCGTCGCGATATTAATTATAGTATTTTATGCAATAGTGGTATTATAAGGGGTCAAAAAATGCGAGCGGCGTGAGTTGCGATACGAGTATCGCAATTGAAGACGTCGCGAGCATTTTTTGAACTAATAATACAACGTTGCATACTATACTTTTTCTACGACTTAGTGACATAGCATACACAGAACTAATAAAATATCATACATCACTGAGCGCCACACTATATATTCCAGTTGTCACCAATAAACACCTAGTATGTATCTATATAAACAAACTAAAATAATATTGTTAGCTCATACATACCTGCACTCCCAAAAGGAGCAGGCAGAACATTAGAAATTAATAATAATTATAAAGAAACTAATCACATTTTTTAGGCACTGCACATTTGCACAAACTATGCGAATCGACTCAAATCAAACCTATACAGAACTGGGGGCCGTACTCGAACTTCGAAATTCGCAAAACTCGAGCATCCGTTTCTGTCACATTAATAATAATCTTGTTGAAGTGACAGAGACAAATGATCGAAACTCAATTTCGAAGTTCGCGGTAGTACTTTCAACTGCTAGCTGAAAGCGGGAAGGTTTTTTTTAATGCAGCTGTCATTGTCTATGGATAAGTTTGCTTTTAAAACCGCGCTTAGTTGCCAGAGATAAAAATAAATTTGCATAATATGAAATTTGTAATCGGTACAAAAATATATTATATCACATTAATAATTTAAAAACAAAACCTTTCTTTTAAAATTATATTTTAACCTTATATTATTTTAATTTATAATTATTGTAATAAATAGTCTAGTACTAATGTTGGTAGCAGTGTAAAAATTCGAAGATAGGAACAAATTCAATATGGCGTCTATCATAGGTGTGATGTGGCATGCCACATCACACCTATGATAGACGCCATGGCAGTCTGTGGTAGCACGCAGTACGTTTTTGAGTCTGTTCAGAAAGTGACGACGTCTGGCAGCGAGAGACGCCCATATATCTCGCGTGCCATCTCTTACCGAACAACGCTGCAACATTACGTTACCGGCTGAGAGTGCGTTTTTGAGAAATAGACTATAGACTTTTGACAGATGTAATTATGTATATCTTTACAATAGTGTGCGTAGCTATGTAACTAGCAAAAAAAAGGTCAGGAGTAGAAAAAGTTAGTTATATTATAGGCCGAATAAGCAAATGTATATAGACTATATTGCATGTTTCGCTGTAGGAAATACTGTACTTAATATCATGTAAGGTTATATAATATTTGAATGCCCATAGTAGGCTGAATACACTGTACCTTTAAATGTATTACCATCCACTTGACTGTATTCAATCAAATAAACAATTATGATTATGATTATTACTATGGAAAGTCAGCCATATTTGTTTACCATTTTTTTCGTTTTGTACTGACGAATAGTATAGATACAAATACACTAAGTAGTTCTACAATATCAATGCCTACGTAAATTCGAGCTTTCTAATTCTAATCCACAATAATTTACCTAGCTTCTCCATTAGCCCATTTTAGTAAACCCGCCATTTTAGTTTTAAAACACTTGACCACACATTTGGCATCTCACAGATGTCAACCGAAACACCATTGCACATACTTTTTAAAACTCAAAATGTCGTATGTAATCTGCAAACAACATGTATTTCTCTCTTATTAATATCGAAGCTTAAGTATCTTCTTCGTTAAACACAAACTTACCAATGTACCTATAAAAATCTGGAGCTGGTATATTTTTTTAAAGAAGTCGGTGTTATCGGACGGAAAAGTTATATTGGTAAGGCTGTATAAGGCTTTGTATTGATAACAATGAGGCGCTACGTTAGGCAACGCCTATTCTTAGTAGAGATGGTACAAAATGGTAGAGTCTGAGAATGTATGGTTTCGAATGTGCCCTAGTTTGAACTGGTATGGAAATCAACTGCTTAAATCTTAGAAGCGTGTATTTAGTGTAGTTTTGAAAAGTTTCTGGGTTAGTCCATTTTTTAATCGAATATGAAACTATCCACAATTTTATTAAAGATTTTGCAAATATTAGAAACCGGTTTGAAAAGTAAGTATAATTTTGAAAAGTAAAGCCAGATATAATGGTGACCTAGGCACTCCGAAACATGTCGCGCATAGTGACTAAATATACGTGAGTTTAACCGTTTAATTATATTTTTAAGATGTGTCACGAAAGTTTAAATTCAATCGTAAAACCAGAGATTTCATTTTATTATATTTACTATAATAATCATTAAATATAAATATCTGCATTCCTCCCGCGGGTGTCGTAAGTAGTCGACTAAGGGAATGTAGTGTCACTGATCATACTGGACACAATACTGCGATCGCCTATCCGCTTGCCTAGCGTGGCGGTTACTTATGGGTATTAACCTCCTAATGCGTAGTTAATAGGAACTGCCTACGTCCAGCCGTAGACTGAGATAGGCTCCCTGTGGGCAAGTTGTCCGAGTGCTTGGCCGACGAGTCGGACGACGTGGATTTATTTTGCCCATTGGTTCGTCTATCGCACTAAAAGGAATCGCAATTACACTTCGTCCGAGTAATCGGTCTACTTGGTCTTTTGGATTTCAGTTAGATCGACTAATCGGCCTGCATGGATTCGCAATTCCGCTTAGTTGGAGTGATCGGTCTACCTCACCTTATTTCTCCTGTTAGGTCGATTAATCGGACTAAAAACTCTCACCACAAAGTAAAAAAAAAATCAAGTGATTCACTCTGACACCATGCCAATAGAGACCTGCTAAAATATTTCTTAGCACCCTGGCGGCAAGGATAACCCTCATGGCGACTATACATGAAACACAAGACTTTCTGTAAAGCTTTTAATTACCTCTACAGAGTTGCACTTTTAAAAACCCCCTTATCTTAACATCCGTGTGTCCAAATAGCAGCCCTCAATCCCACATCCTCAGGCAAAAGCACGTAAGTCATTAAACAATTACATTCCACGGCGTACGGCGTGTGGAGTATGGCGTATGCCGGCGTAATTATGAATCGAGGATGTAGCTTTGTTCGCAATTTGTCAAGTTTATAATTAACGATTATAGTAGGATATATCGTTTTTTTTGGGAACTTTTAAAAGCGCAGCAGTGTAGCTATATCTTGATACACATAAATAATGTATTTTTATTTCTGGTAAAGATCGCCTTCAGATATATCGTAGCGTCAGGAGCTTTCAAAAATATCTGAACACGTCTTTATTGCCATAACGATAGAGGCGTGTTCAGATACATTTGATTGCGTCCGGCTACGATATAATCTGATGGCGACTATTGTACCTAAACGATTTGATAGTTTAGATTAGATTATTATATTAGATTGAAACTAGTAACACGTGTTATATGAAGCTTTCTTTCATGTAATAATACAAATACAAATAATTTATTCGTGGCAAATATATCAAAACAGACAATTTAGTATCCACGTTGTTTTTAAGTCAAAGAAAGTAATTTTCCATATTTTTCTACGCATTTAAGGTGCTACCTATAAAATATACTTAAAAGTATTAAAATAAAAAGGAATGAAAGTTATAGGTCTTATGGATGAATTCCAAGTGTTAAATTTGTTGTATTCACCATTCTGACAGATTGAAACGCTGTTATTTCATCGATAAAAAGTTATTTCCGATACTTTTTAGGTTAGTTCTATGCGATTATTCCGTCGCACAAATCAAGTCATTACCATTCCCAAATTATTGACGAACTGCGTATAAATAGTGGAGTCATTTTCGGTTATCTTGTAGCAGACGCATGTTTGTCTGCTATTCTGGCATAATAGTCTGTCGATGTCGTGTGCTTTTAGAAAACGGAAAATATAGTGGTGATGGTAATGAACAATAAAAACGCATAAAAAAAATCGCATAGAAACAATGAACAAAACCCTTTAATGGTCTGACTTACAAATTATTTGAAGTGACTTAATATTACACAACCAAAGAAATAGTAACTCTCAGTACATCCTCGAAAATATAGTTTTTTCCCCGATATCTTCACTACACGTTTCAGATTCCCACATGACTCAATTAATTCCGAACAAATTGGGCTTTTTGCCATCGTAATAAGGCCACTAACTGTACACCAAACGCTTCAATTTCAAAAAGACAGGAAACAATTATCAATATACTTCAGTTACGCCCTTTCTGCTACCGACGTTACCATTTGTATTAATGTCTGATTGGAGCTTATGTAGTGGGCATAAAGTTCAAAGTAAGACGAGTTTTAGTTGAGTTTTTAGTTGACAGGAATCCCATTATACTCCCGACAGTTTGACAATTCAGTTTTTAGTGATATAAACGGTTCTCACTTCAATACTATATAAAGGTGCATTTAGACCAAACGAGCATTCGCTCATTCTATCCCCCACTCTACGAATTTCGACGAATCACGTTTTTTGTAACGGATGAATTTCGTAGAGTGGGGGATAGAATGAGCGAATGCTCGTTTGGTCTAAATGCACCTTGATTTGATATATTAATTGTAACCTTTCTTGAAAATTCAATTATGCAATCGGAGAACGCACAATCTATCCAAGACACCAGTCACCACGTTATCCTCAATTAATTAAAAAAAGGTATTTTTCAGCGGTAACTACTTTTATCAGACCTCTTAATGATCAATATACTGGGTGATTTTTTTGTCACCGTTCAAATTCATCATCATCAGCCTATGATAGTCCACTGCTGGACGTAGGCCTCTCCTATTAACTATACGTATAGACGCATTAGGAGGTAAATGCGCATAATCGCCACGCTGGGCAAGCGGATTGGCGATCGCAATAATGTGTCCACTCTATGATGACGCTGCTGCCCATCATCAATCTTTTATCAAATAATATTCAGTGACACTTTAATCCCTTAGTCGACTCTTACGACACCCGCAGGAGGAGTTGGGGTGGTGACAAATGTATTCTTACTGACGTCACCACACGACATATAACTCTCAATACCTTAAAATCAACTCTCTGAAATTTTAACAGCTAATACAAAAAACCCTGTATAATGTATTAAGTGACTGTGTGGAGTACTGATTTCTGGCCGAAGGGCGTCGTGTTTCGGCAGTTCCGAGGCAATCTGCCGAATTCTACGCCAGATCAGACGACGCAACGGGGCCACGTCGTTACGTCGCCTAAATCAAGCTAGTTTTAAGTTGTTTTTTATTTGTAAATTTTTAGTTCGCAGTGGTTTTTACTGTTAAGGCGATTGTGCACCACAATAAATTTTACTGTCCGGCAGACCGAGTTTTCATGGTCCGATATGGCATGAAAAAAACGCATGATTGGCTTGTGCACTTGTCCGTCTTTTTACTCGGAGGTGTGGCATAGTAGCACGAAAAAACGGATGATTGGCTTGTGCTCTTGTCCGTCTTTTTACTCGGAGGTGCGGCATAGTAGCATGAAAAGTCAGTCGACAGTCATAAAAGTCAGTGCAATTCCGGACGCAGTACACAAGCATTAACACGTTTTTCATAGCTGTTATCTCGGATCGGAAAAATACTGTCCGGAATGGGGAAAAGTAAAATGTCGGACGGTAAAATTACGTATAGTGCACAAGCACAAGTAGGTACATTTAATGGCGTGGCATATCGGACCGTAAAAAACCGGACTACCGGACGGTAAAAGTCAGTGTAGTGCACAAACGCCCTTATGCTGTGAAACTTATTGGAATAAAATAAATAAATTAACTAAGTATGCCTACAGATCGATAAATCCCGTTTACTCGCAATGGCACTCGCATGTGCGTTTGATAAACTGCGCGCGCAAATCTGCATCTCCGGCCAATTAGGGAAGACGCACGCGCAGGCCTATTTATTGTTTCCTGCATTCCGCTGACTTATTTATCAATGCGATGGGTAATGGGATTGGCTTTCGATATGTAACTATACGTGGTAAAAATGTTCCGTAAGTAAAGTTTCTTAGTAACGTAGTACTCGTATTAGTTCATTAAACCTGCATCCACCGAGCCCCCCACAACTCTAACCAGGTCATCTGACCACCTTCCGTGTAAACGTCCTACGCTGCATTTGCCAGTACGTGGTCTCCATACGGGTACCTTCTTGCTCCAACGGCCATCGGTTCTTTGAGATATATCCCCCATTGCCCTTCAGGTTCCTTACGCGATATGTTGAAGTCCTTTACATTGGACGCGCCGCGCTCGCGAGTTTGAGAGAAACTGTGTACACAAAATTACTAACTTTGAAAAATAACAAAGTCTCCTTTGAGCAAAATACCGTGTGGTGAAGGCAGTACGAATACATTTGTCACCGCCCCAACTCCTCCTGCGGGTGTCGTAAGAGTCGACTAAGGGATTGAAGTGTCAATGACCATTATTTGATAAAAGATTGATGATGGGCAGCAGCGTCATCATATATCGTAATAACTATACGTCTTACTCACACATTACTGCGATCGCCAACCCGCTTGCCCAGCGTGACGATTATGGGCATTTACCTCCTAAATGCGTTTATACGCATAGTTAATAGGAGAGGCCTACGTCGAGCAGTGGACTATCATAGGCTGATGACGGATGACGACGATATTTAAGGTACATTCCCTTCATCTCCCATAGTTTTAGAGCATCCTATAGTTCTTTCTCCTCTAATTATCTTCACAATTCACAATGCCCTCATTCAATGATCCCTGATCAATCAACGTACCTTGTTGCAGTTTTTGCTCCAATTAACTCAGAACATTACGAAGACACCAAACAAATCATCCAATTAGCATTATTTAAAGCATCCACTACCACATTAAGGGCCGTCGTCCACCGCATAAATCAGGACCGGTCGGGCTGCCCGGGGCAGCGAGGTGTGCGGCCGTGGATTGATGCCTTTATTCCTGCCCATTACTGTACCCGGGAGTCGAACGTGTTATAAAATACGTGCGGTTTCAGAGGAACTTCCTCCCGCGGACGGTCCGTCTGTGGAATGAGCTCCCTGCCGAGGTTTTCCCGTTGGACTACAGTATGGGGTTCTTCAAAAGAGGAGTGTACAAGTTCTTATTGGGTCGGCAACGCGCATGTGACACCCCTGGGGTTGCAAGCGCCCATAGGCTACGGTGACTGCTTTCCATCAGGCGGGCCGTATGCTTGTTTGCCACCGACGTGGTATAAAAAAAAAAAAAAAACTTTTGCCAAGATGCCATTCTGCAATCGTACACGATAAGCGATAAGTCACGTGACCATAATAATGTATCAAAATGGTCACGTCAGTTTTCGTTAAAATCTGTCATCTCATACAGTTATAAAAACATATCGGTAATGCGGTTTGTGGACAACGATAATTGATAAGAATCAAAACCTATCGATTCTCTAATCATTTTGCAGTCCCTAATGTCCCTATTTCAATGCGTGACACCTCTGGTATTACAGGTCCCTATTTCACCATGCTGACAGGTGTGACAATTGTAAAAAAAACTGGTTCTCCTATTGCAAGTGTACATAGGTTACGGTTACCGCTTACTATCGTACTGCTACTTTTTTGCGGGACAAAATTACAATTGTCTCAAAAAAGACGACAAGTGTAGCGAAATAATCGAAAATATTCTTTCTAAACCTTTTGACAATTTTGTCATTACCTTTGTAAAATAAAAAATAGTGCATTAACGATGTAGATACATTGTTTTATAATTGTATGTCCATAGTTCAAAATAAAAAAAAAAAAAAATAGAAGTATAAAATAGCCCCCACCTACCACCTTTTACCCGTATGTAGGATTTATGATTTATTTAGAGTATTTTTTGCAATAGAATATTCTTTATTTGCATATATTGTACACGAAGTATTAAATATTTGTATTACGTAGATAATCTAAAGGTGCATTTAGACTAAACGAGCATTCGCTCATTCTATTCCTCACTCTACGAAATCAACGAATTTCGAAGAGTGGACGATAGAATGAGCCAATGCTCGTTTGGTCTAAATGCACCTTGATTTGTTATATTAATTGTAACCTTTCTTAAAAATTCAATTATGCAATCGGAGAACGCACAATCTATCATCACGGAAACTGGATCGCCTCGGCGTTCGTCTCGTGATCTTGTTAGCCGATTGGAACAACAATAGATGCAATTAAAAAGTAATCTAGCGCCTTTGCATAATGAAGATAGGAATTTGAGCTATGAGTTAAGTTGCTGTTTTGTGATTGGCTGCAGAAGTTAACCTGGCGAGCGAGATGTTCAAAAATATTTATTTCTGTTCATAGACTTTAAGACCGGTGTGCAGTTAGCGGCCAAAGTTAGCAGCCGAAGATAACCCGGCCAAATTAAGGAGTCGAGAATTTTTCAGTGAGAAAATGCTCAAAAAGTCTGCCCAAATGCAACGTTTCCTTAAAATAGTGAACAAAACATGCCAAATATCAAAATATACTAATTGAAATAAAAAATTAGACCTGGCCGCTAACTTTTCCATTTAGCAGCCGACCGTATTATCTCCTACTAAAACGGCAAGCAAGGGAATTTCACAACATGATTCGAGTAGACAGAGACAGTAGCTTCAAAATGTAGTAGAAGCGAAAGTGATACCCGATCTATAACTTAGCGAAAAGGGTAGACCAAGGAAGGACTCTGAAAATTTTGAAGGTTCGTACGAATTTCAACCAATATTAATATGACGGACGGCAAGCAAGAGATTTTTAAGGACAGACTCGTTTAAACACATCCAAAAGCAGTCCAACGGTGCAGATTTCAAAGTGATACCCGATATTTTTGATGGAAAACTATCCAGTTGTATTTTAAATGTTTGGTATTTTTAAGCGTCGCGCTGAAGGTTGACTTTCTCTAAATGGAACGACAAGCAAGGAGGTTGTGGAACATGCCACGTATAGATAGAGAGAGAAGCTTAAAGGTAGGTGAGAAGTTAAAGTGATACCCGATCGATAACTTAGTGAAAAGGGTAGACCAAGGCAAAATCTTCGCAATTTTGGAGTTACGTGCGAATTTTGCACTATTTGATTATGACTGACGGCAAGCAAGAGATTTTCAAAGGCAAATACGCTTAGACACGTCCAAAAGCATCATAAAAAGCTAAATTTCAAAGTGATACCCAATCTTTTTGATGGCAAAAAATACGAATGAATATAAAAATGCCCTATGTTTATTCTTAAGTGTATCACTGATTGCTAATTATCTCTACATAGGACGGCAAGCAAGGACATTTTGAAACGTGCCACATGTAGACAGATAGACTAGGTTATTGTTATTTAAGAAATGAAGTTGATACCCGAACGTTGACTTAGAGAAAACGGGCAGAGAGTAGCGTCTACCCTTTTCGCTAAGTTATAGATCGGGTATCACTTTCGCTTCTACTACATTTTGAAGCTACTATATCTGTCTACTCGAATCATGTTGTGAAATTCCCTTGCTTGCCGTTTTAGTAGGAGATAATACGGTCGGCTGCTAACTTCTAATTTGTGTTAAATTCACTCTTACCTCGATTTTCGCTACTCTCTGCCCGTTTTCTCTAAGTCAACGTTCGGGTATCAACTTCATTTCTTAAATAACAATAACCTAGTCTATCTGTCTACATGTGGCATGTTTCAAAATCTCCTTGCTTGCCGTCCTATGTAGAGATAATTAGCAATCAGTGATACACTTAAGAATAAACATAGGGCATTTTTATATTCATTCGTATTTTTTGCCATCAAAAAGATTGGGTATCACTTTGAAATTTAGCTTTTTATGATGCTTCTGGACGTGTCTAAGCGTATTTGCCTTTGAAAATCTCTTGCTTGCCGTCCATCATAATCAAATTGTGCGAAATTCGCCCGTAACTCTAAAATCGCGAAGATTTTCCCTTGGTCTACCCTTTTCACTAAGTTATCGATCGGGTATCACTTTAACTTCTCACCTACCTTTAAGCTACTCTTCCAATCTATACGGTGCATGTTTCAAAAGCTCCTTGCTTGCCGTTCTATTTAGAGAAAGTCAACCTTCAGCGCGACGCTTAAAAATACCAAACATTTAAAATGCAACTGGATAGTTTTCCATCAAAAAGATCGGGTATCACTTTGAAATCTGCACTGTTGGACTGCTTATGGATGTGTTTAAACGAGCCTGTCCTTAAAAATCTCTTGCTTGCCGTCCGTCATATTAATATTGGTTGAAATTCGTACGAACCTTCAAAATTTTCAGAGTCCTTCCTTGGTCTACCCTTTTCGCTAAGTTATAGATCGGGTATCACATTCTCTTTTACTACATTTTGAAGCTACTATATCTGTCTACTCGAATCATGTTGTGAAATTCCCTTGCTTGCCGTTTTAGTAGGAGATAATACGGTCGGCTGCTAACTTTTAATTTGTGTTAAATTCACTCCAATCTCGATTTTCGCTACTCTCTGCCCGTTTTCTTTAAGTCAACGTTCGGGTATCAACTTCATTTCTTAAATTACAATAACCTAGTCTATCTGTCTACATGTGGCACGTTTCAAAATGTCCTTGCTTGCCGTCCTATGTAGAGATAATTAGCAATCAGTGATACACTTAAGAATAAACATAGGGCATTTTTATATTCATTCGTATTTTTTGCCATCAAAAAGATTGGGTATCACTTTGAAATTTAGCTTTTTATGATGCTTTTGGACGTGTCTAAGCGTATTTGCCTTTGAAAACCTCTTGCTTGCCGTCCTTCATAATCAAATAGTGCAAAATTCGCACGTAACTCCAAAATTGCGAAGATTTTGCCTTGGTCTACCCTTTTCACTAAGTTATCGATCGGGTATCACTTTAACTTCTCACCTACCTTTAAGCTTCTCTCTCTATCTATACGTGGCATGTTCCAAAACCTCCTTGCTTGTCGTTCCATTTAGAGAAAGTCAACCTTCAGCGCGACGCTTAAAATTACCAAACATTTAAAATACAACTGGATAGTTTTCCATCAAAAATATCGGGTATCACTTTGAAATCTGCACCGTTGGACTGCTTTTGGATGTGTTTAAACGAGTCTGTCCTTAAAAATCTCTTGCTTGCCGTCCGTCATATTAATATTGGTTGAAATTCGTACGAACCTTCAAAATTTTCAGAGTCCTTCCTTGGTCTACCCTTTTCGCTAAGTTATAGATCGGGTATCACTTTCGCTTCTACTACATTTTGAAGCTACTGTCTCTGTCTACTCGAATCATGTTGTAAAATTCCCTTGCTTGCCGTTTTAGTAGGAGATAATACGGTCGGCTGCTAAATGGAAAAGTTAGCGGCCAGGTCTAATTTTTTATTTCAATTAGTAAATTTTGATATTTGGCATGTTTTGTTCACTATTTTAAGGAAACGTTGCATTTGGGCAGACTTTTTGAGCATTTTCTCACTGAAAAATTCTCGACTCCTTAATTTGGCCGGGTTATCTTCGGCTGCTAACTTTGGTCGCTAACTTCACACCGATGACTTTAAGCACTTACTATAGGACTTTGCGAATAAAGCTTCAACGAGCGCTGTAAAGTTGTTCATCGTATAAAAGACATCAACGCGTTGTGGCTTACACTTCTATTTTCTGGGACTTTGATATTTTTTTCGTGAATTACTTTCTATCCATCCCGCTCATACTTGCATATTGTGGGGAGCGAGAACGATAGAAAGTAAGTTTCGCTTTAAGTTCATCAGTGTTATTCATTAAGGAAACCGCCTTGCTGTCAGCGCTGTGTCAGCGCTGCGGCAGCGTCGAGCCTAAAAAATTGTATTCACTAATGAACTTTAAACGACACTAGTGCTCGGCGTCGAATGCGGCGTGAGCTGGAACTACACTGCGTCGAGAGTTTGACGTTTAATGTAGGTACGAACTTCTTATTCTCTAACGAAAAACAGCCTCGATTCGTAATGTCAAATAAAATAGCTAGGACTTTAGACAAGGCTGTCTCGTCGTCGAGCTCGTTGACGAACGCAGCGTCGAATGTGTGAATAAGAGAATAGCATAGCATGGTAAACACAAATGTTGTGTAGGCGAAGCACAGGATATGGCGTTATTACAGGACAATGAATAACGGCTGGCGGTCGTCTTTGTCAGTAATAAAATAACAATTATACAGCCATTAGATAACTATTAAAACAGCACCTATTATAACTCCTAGTGCGAATCGAATCATCTCCACGGCATTCTCATGGATACGAACTAAACTTTTATTAGAAGCATTCCATGGGCTGTCCCGTACAAACGCGTGTATCTGTATATTCCGATAGTTTAGTTTTCTTCCGAGATATTAGTTAATATACCTACATTTTTTGAGCAATTTTTGACACTTCAGTTGCCAATCGCTAACGCTTCGTAGCGTATCGCAGTTTTCCCTCTCTGTAACTCTGTTTATTAGTGCGACCAAGACAGTTAGCTGCCTTTCATTTAAGATAGACGATTACGCGTTAGCGATTGTCAACTTGTCTAAAGGTGCATTCAGACCAAAAGAATATTCGCTTTTCTATCCCGCGCTCTACGAAATCAACAATCACGTTTTGTGTAACGATCGAATTTCGTAGAGTGGGAGGTTAGAATAGAGAATGTTCGCTTGGACTGAATGCACCTTAAGCAACCCTGGTCACGAAAGAAAATTTCGTCAAACCCACAGTTTTGAGAAAAACCGTGTTTGTACAGGACATCGGTGGACTTTTTCCTGGAATGCACCATTAGTGCATCCTTGAATATTTATCAAACCGGTTACTCACGTCATTTAAGTCGATATTTGCTCGACATGCTTCGATCCGTTTAGAGGATCCTCATCATGGAGTATGCGCGACCAAAGCCCGACGTGTACACTCATCCATGATGAGGATCCTCTAAATGGATCGAAACATGTCGAGCAATTATCGACTTAAATTACGTGAGTAACCCGTTTGATATATATTTAATTTCAATCTCTTGCATCGAGTTCTTTATTCCCTATAATAGATTTTCTAATTATTTCCCACGTCCTAATTGAGTAGGTCTATCCGCAGCTTCGTAAATCGCAAATTTTCATGGCGTGAAGAACTTTATAAATGACTAGGCGGTGGCAACTGACAGGTTACTGCTGGTCTCCTGTTCGTTGCCGCCGCGATTTGGGCTCTGCTTTTCACTTAAGATTAGGTGGAGTGAAGCCACTTTGTTGTGCCAAACATCATCATCATCATCATTTCAGCCATTTATCGCCCACTGCTGAGCATAGGTCTCTCTTCTAGTACGCCACTCATCTAGGTCCTGAGCCAATCTAACCCAGAAGTGTCCCGCAATCTTACGAATGTCGTCGACCCAACGAGCCAACGGACGCCCAGGAGCTCTTTCATCCGAAATAGGCCACCAATCCGTGAGAACTTTAGTCCAACTGCCATCACTCTGCCTGGCAACATGTCCTGCCCAGTTCCATTTGAGTTGTGCCAATATAAAAAAAAACTAAAGGTCAAAGTTAGATGAGATTTGAACTAAAATTTAGTCATGAAATAAAACTATGAATACGGACAAACTTGCGTATATTAACTAATTTTAACTTCATTCCGACGTTTCGAACACTTTACAGGGTTCGTGGTCTGCGGATGACTGACAATGGAGGAAATTTGATAGATCTACCTCCACCAAAATTAAAAATTAAAAAATTTCCTTAAAATTTATTGTCTGTAGTTTAGTATATTTTTCTTTGGTGGGTAGTTTTGTACTTATCTTTCTTATTTTGATGGAGGTAGATCTATCAAATTTCTTCCATTGTCAGTCATCCGCAGACCACGAACCCTGTGAAGTGTTCGAAATGTCGGAATGAAGTTAAAATTAGTTAATATACGCTAGTTTATCCGTTTTCATAGTTTTATTTCACATGTAATCCTCGCGGTAACCGAAGAAAATAAAATTTAGTCATAAATTTAATTCCTTTTGCTTTATCAAAATATCTTGATTCAAGTTCTTCACGTCATGCACCGAATAGTCCATTCGTTTAACAAAGAGATACTATTTCATACGAAAATCCCACACATCCAGCTTGTACCTAGTGATCGAATGAGGAAGTGCAAGTAATGATAGTTATTGAAGAGTATTAAGCTAAAGGGTTAATTTTATCCATGAAATTTATTAATCCCATGAGCAAAATAGCCTAACTCCATCCAACTTTCAAGAATAACCCTATTTTATTTCAGTTACGGATTATTTTGCAAAAGCATATTTTTTTTTATTATTTTGAAACGCTTTTCTTTACAAATTGGCGACCGTATAAGGCACCGGCTAAGTAGTAGTGTAAAGATTCAATTAAAGCGAGAAAATGAATACCTTTCGGTAATTCTGAATTATGGTGTGACTAATTTAAAAGGCCCTACGCTTCTTTGTCTTATAATTTATAAGGGCATATGGCTACGATGACGTCATTTGTGCGATATAGCATACAAAAAACTAAAACCGAACAAGATGCTCTTCGGGCCAGGCATATTCCGTAGTTATTCAAAAACGGCTGGGCCGATTAACTATGTTCGAAATAGTTGTTAAGTATTCTGCAAGCCTATTTTTCATGTTTTTTTCAAACATGGATTAAAAGATAATGGGGGGGGGGCGCATTATATTATTTTCTGCTGGAGCGGTTATCTCCGAAAATATTGACTTTAGAAAAAAACTTTCTTTCGAGACCTTTGTTCTTTTTGACGATACCCCACACTAAAGGATTATTTACTACAAAATAAAAAAATACTCCCCACTTTACGTGTAGGGGAGGTACACGAAATATTTTCTAATATTTTATTATACCATTGTGTCGGCGTGATTAATATGTATCATCATCATCATCATCATCAGCCTATCGCAGTCCACTGCTGGACATAGGCCTCCCCAATTTCACGCCACCGTTTTCAATCTTCGGCTATTAATATGTAACCTGTACCAAATTGCAAATTTCTAGTACTAACGGCCAAGCTATGCTGCGGACAAACAGACAGACGGACATGGCGAAACTATAAGGGTTCCTTGTTTACTACGAAACCCTAAAAAGGAAAGTGGTTAGAGGCTTATTCATATTATATAATTTTGATGAGATTTTTTTTAATAGGTAGAGTAATTCAAGAGGAAGGTTTTTATGTAGGTATAGTACCCGTGCGCAGCCGGGGCGGGTCGCTAGTTAATATAAGATTATCTAAGACTGGCCCTTGTGTCATTGTATTTGTACTGAGGATGCTGGCGGCATTGCCTCGCTGTATCGTTATACTGATGCGTTGTGCGAGGAAGTCGCCAGCTCTTCAGGATTTAGTTACGAGAACCAGACGTTTCGCGATTTCAGCAAAAAATTTTCACTTCGTTTAAAGGGTCCCAATCCCAACTTATAGGTATGCGGAAACACATGTGCCGGTAAAAAATTCCACTTTTTAATAGTCCGATATGAAGGAATTGCCGAATTTCTTAGTACATGTGGGAATATTTTCCACGGTGAAGGAATGACACCGCAAACCGGCACGTGTGTGGTAAACTTACCTTACTCGGTACATCGTTATAAACCTTATATCTAGGAAGGACGAAAAAGATTCGTAGATTAATAAGTTCTCTCCAAATATTATAAGCCATTTCTACAATGCATTTGACTTGTACCCCAACTAACGGGATTACGATTAGCCATCTCACGAATCCGTAGCCATTTGCCTGGAGATGAAGCAGGATAGTCTCAGCGATCACAATTTTATGACGCGGTATCAGCCATCGCTGGGTGATAGCATCTCGTATGCCGACCATGAAAGTCGCCATCAGATATATCGAAGCAGCCACGGTGTCCAAAAATATCTAAGCATGCGACAATAGAGGCCCGCAGACCTAACCAAGATGCCTTTCTGCAATCGTATACAATAAGCGACAAGTCACGTGACCATAATAATGTATGGAAATGGTCACGTGACTTTTCGTACGGATCTGTCATTCTCATACATTTATTATTTATCGCTTATCATATACGATTGATATCGCCTGTTGAACAGATATTTTTGAACACATTGGGCGCTTTGATGAAGATTACTTTACAGTTAATAACGTGGCTAGTCTATAAATACCTATATTTGGCAAAAGGTTACTTCAATGAAAGGTTACTCCGATCAGTGGATTTTTTGTCGTGAAATTCACTTATGATTATTTAATTATTTGGATAAATATTTAAGTATTTGGGTATACTCGTACTTATTTCGCCTGGAAACGAAATATTGCATCTATGATATACGGTTCTCTGCCTTTTCGCCGAAAATTGTATTGCCGAATTTCACTTCTCAACCAACTTTTCGCAGAAGTTTCATTTGGCCGAATTTAATTTCCCAACTTTATATAATCCAACCTAACCCAACCTAGTGAGTAATTCTCTTTTCTCTTGAATGACACTTCTGCGGAAAAAGGTTAGGAAATGAAAATCGGCCAAAAAAAATCTGCGAAAAGGCAGAACACCACGATATAAGTACCTTTACAACCAGCAAAGTTTATTTTCCCGGTGTCAGCAGAAATATATTATATTGAAATTAGATTAGTTATTATTGTATCCCGCGTGCCAGTCACAAGAGTTTCAACTCGACAACAATACATACACCTACTTACTCTTCGAGTGTAACCCTTCTCTTTACACGAACAATGCTTTCTGCCTATCAATCTGTCACTACTCTAATACGGTCCCTTTTAGTCCCTCATTACACGTTTAATTAGTAACACTTAAAATTACCCACTACAAAACGAACCCGCAAACACATAAAACACCCTTATTGCTTCAACAATAAGGAGCAATATCAATTTGGCTAGCTGTAAAAAAAGTTGTACAAAAACAAAGCAATAAATACCGTAGCGATGAACCTTTTGGTTATAGATTTAAGGTTGTATTTGTGTAGTTTGGAATGCAAATGGATCAGGATAGAGGTGGGATTACACGCTATGGATAGTGTTGGGCTGAATAATCGATTATGCGCGCGTCAATAGAATCGATTGGGGACATGATGATGTAATCGAGAGATCGTACAGTTCGTTGGAGCTTAAAGCTTATTGAGAAAGTTTAAGGATAGATGATTTGAGTCAACATAGTCACAAAGTTGCTTTATCCAATTTATTTTACTGGGAAAAACTGCCTTGTTTATGAGTTTTTTTTCCTTTTGGGAGCATATTGCATGTAAAACTACAAGTAATATTAAAACAAAATGCTATTTTACTTTCTAGAAAGAGACTTCCGCTTGTAAACTTTGTCATTGTTTATTATGCAATAGTCTGGGGTACCCCAGATTGTAAACAGCAGCCGTAGCTAAATTATACCTACGTCATTTTTCGAAAACATAGTTATGGTAAAATTACTCAGAGATAACAAAAGATATTTATTTACATCACATAAAAAACTGATAATTTTGCAAAACGAAAACATACAAGCTAGTTATATTTTTATCTATCAAATATTCAATATTATCGCCGAAAATATATCATTTTGATCCCTTGTGGCACAATCTGCTGTATACGAGTATAGTAGGTATGTAGAGCAAGCGCTCAAACATCAGCGATTACACACAATATTAAATTAGGTTTATAATCATAATCAAGCTAAATGACGATTAAAAAAAAAAATATATTTTTTTAAATATATTTTGCCAACCCTAACGAACTGTACAGGGTTACCAAACTGCGGTTAAGCCGAGCTTTGAGCGCTGATGTGTGAGCGCTTGCCCTACATACTTATAGGTAACATTCGTCAATTGAATCCAAAAAAATGTAAACATACCTAAAAACTTGTATTATTCCATAATCACGTACTTTTAAATAGAACACAATCTTAATTACAAAATAATTACATAAAAACTGAAATGTGACAGTAAATCACTTAAATTACAGTAGGTATTAGTTCAGAATTGAATATGTATACATTGCGGATGAGTAAAGGTTTAGAATTAGAAGTCTTAAACACCATAAAGAGACGTGAACTGAAATATTTCGGACTAGCAATGTACAAGTTGCAAAAAGTTCTCAAAATTTCGGGAATGTACTCGGAAATTTCCAGGAATTTTCACGACAATTTAAGAGTTAGTTCTCATTGAGAATGTTTCCATGAGAACTTATAAAAAATTGTTTTAAATAAATATTTTATATTGCAAATAAATAAACAAGGCATAAATATAACTCATAAGGCATGTATCTAGTACGGTCTTGGCTTGATTAGATTATTTGTTAAATTTAGATTCTCGAGAACATTCTCTATGTAAGTTTCGCAACTTATGAAACTTCTCCTCGGTACATTGCTATTTCGGACACCATAATGAAAACCAAAAATACATGCTATTACAATTAATTATACAGGGAAAGATTCAAGGCAAGAGGAGGGCGGGAGCAAAAAGAATTTCCTGGCTTAAAAATCTTCGCTAATAGTTCCAAAAACGCACTCGGTCACTTTTCCGCGCTGCTGTGTCGAAGGTTGAAATTACCATCGTAATTGCCAAACTGCGATAAGCAGACGGCACTAGAAGAATATCTATATATTATCTACATTCACCTCGCATCGAAATTGATAGTTTTAACGGCGAATCAGTTGCAACACAGTAACCACACTTTACAGCCATTTGGAAACGGATTTCCTGATGTTAAAGTCTGCGAACCACATCAAACATCAAGAGAAGTTGGAAAGGAAAACAAAAGTACCTACTTTACGCCGCTCGTCAACGCTTTTGTAATCTCGTTTTCAGATTGGTTAGGTATATGTGGTCCTTTTAATCATACAGGTTGTAAAAAAATAGTAACCAATATGTCAGTGCAAGCGCTATGGAATAAATAAAATAAATAATAAATAAATATCTTGGACCATCTTACACAAATCGATCTAGTCCTACGGTAAGCTCAATTTTATTAAGGCTTGTGATGTGGGTACCAGGCGACGATATACATATTATAATAGATACTAACATATACATAGACAGCCATGAGGTCATGACCAAGGAACAAATATTTGTAATAAATAAATACACAAATAATGCCCTCGCCGGTATTCGAACCCGGAACCTCCAGCTACATATAGGCAGGGTCACTACCAACTAGGCTACGGAGGCTGACAGAATGAATTACATATCGAATAAAACTAGTAAAACATAACGTATCCTTTACTTTCCGACTCATGGTACGGCTTCAGTGGCCGTACCATGACTTTGGAAGTATCGGTAACGTTAGGTTTTACTCGATACGTAAAGCAGGCCATCTCGCTCGCTCCAATATGTCAGTGCGAGCGCGATAGAATGCTTAAAGGCGCATTCAGACCAGACGAGCATTCCCTATTCTATCCCCCACTCTACGAAATCAACGAATCACATTTTGTGTAAAGATCGAAATTAGTAGAGTAGGGGGTTAGAATAACGAATGGTCGTTTGGTCTGAATGCATCTTTACATATCGAGTAAAACCTAACGTATCCTTTACTCTTCGACTCATGGTACAGCTACAGAAGAAAAATTCAAAGTTGCACAACTTGAGATAAATAATCATACCTCCATCGAATAACACCTACAAGAAACGATTGACAGCGCGCTTAAGAAAATAAACGCAAACATAATGTGATTAGGATATCAAAATAACATGGAGTGGGTTTAAGTGTCGATTTGATGTTTTGTGCCGTTATCGAGGCATTTGGTTACATGTATGACATGTGGTATAAACGATTATTATTCTCTGGGGTTCTCGTTCTAAGTTTGATGATTGAATTTAAAAGAAAAATTGTTATTTATTACGCAAGGGGGCAAACTTGTTGGTTAACTGACGTGCCAATATTGAGACCTGAGGTAGCGAAAGACTCCAAAATTGAGCCACGAGCGTAGCGAGTGGTTCAAAAACTGGAATCTTGAGCATTTCGAAGGTCTCAAGGCACGAGAGTTGAACAAACTTTGCCGCCAAGTGTAATACAACTTTTTTCCCTACACTATCGCGAGGAAATATGATTACAAATCTCATCCAAATGTAAATTAACTTAAAAAACATTTACAACTTAATGTCGAAAGTCGAAACGTATCGTAGAGTAGGGTTTCTAAATACACGTGAGTTTAACCGTTTAATTATATTTATAGTTATTATGTCTCACGAAAGTTTAAATTCAATCGGCATGGAACGTTTTAATATGTTATCCCTAAATAAGCTAGCACTCAGTTTGATTATAAATTAGGTACAAACAATATGTCGGAAGCAAGGAAGACGGATAGCGCGTTTTAGTGTAAATCCTACGCTAAAGTAACTCAAGTTAACTGTACATTGTGGGTGCGCCTACGCTCGCAGATTAGCTAAATAATACTTCATTTGCTTTTGATTTATCCTTCAGTTTCATACATACATACATCATCAGCCTATCTCAGTCCACTGCTGGACGTAGGCCTCTCCTATTAACTATGCGTGTAGATTAGGAGTAGGAGGTAAATGCTCATAATCGTCACGCTGTGCAAGCGGATTGGCAATCGCAGTAATGTGTCCACTATGATGACGCTGCTGCCTATCATCAATCTTCTATCAAAGAATGGTCAGTGACACTTCAATCCCTCAGTCGGCTCTTACGACACCCGCGGGAAGAGTTAGGGTGGTGATAAATATATTCTTGTTGCCGTCAAAACATCCTTAGTCTTTCAGTTTTACACTAATTCAATAGACAGACGTCAGTTAAGACGGCCTAACGTCTTCTGCACTTCGAGAGTTGAGATAAGAGTCGTTTTTTTCTAATCTATAATTCTTACAGCTTGTTTCACAGAATCAATGTCACTATCGGCTACGAAACAAAGGTCATACGAAAATAGTATATTACGATACGACTGCGAAAAGAAATAATACGAAGGATCCACGGAAAGAACATGTCTAGTCAATTCAAATTACAGAAGGAAAAACCACCTTACTTTTAACAGAATAAGGTGTGAATTTGCCCTGATTTTTTTAAGCACTGGACATTTTTTTTCCTTCATATACTCGTGTTGATTTTCTTTTCGCAAGTGTATCTTACGACATCTTTCAGTACAGCTGGCCCTCTGTAGTATCGACCTAGCAAGAAATGAACAGCTTCTGTCTAGTGCGTCAAATAAGCACCATTTGTACCGTAAAGTCGGACATAAGCCTTAAGGATTATATCGCGTACGTATCTTAAAATAATCAACATTTGTCAAATGCCGGATACCCGCTAAACCTGTAGCTTCACATTAACATCGACAAAATATCCTTATAAGCGAGTAATAATTCATTTTAGTCTTGAAATCCAGCATTCACCCCAGTAGGGCCGCGTGGGTGCGCCAACACGGTCTAGACTGCTGGCGAACCTGCTGTCTGCGTTTAGCTGTGGCAGCTAAGACACTGGTATAAAAACGCTGGTAAAAAAATGGGAAATTGAACTTGAAGAACATACCAAAACCTACAGCTAAAGTCAAAGACAAAATAAGGTGTACATAAAAATGCTCAAAAATGTGTCCCAGTGCACTTTAATTATGTGTAATAAGAACGTACTAACATTATTTAAAGAGGATTCTTTCGATACATATTTTTGCATTTGACTGTACTTACTAATCACGGCTAAATATAAGTACCTACTTATTTTATTTTATTTTATTTTATTATTCCAAAATATTACACAGTTTTACAGTTATTAAATACTAAGGCACTGTGAAATTTATAATTAAACGCATGTATACAATCCAGGTACAACACACAATCTAAAACTAGTTAAAACGATTTGGGTAAATCAACTTTTTTCTGTCTGTTATTGCCATGGTTACGGTCGCCTGAGTTTCGCTGGTTTTATGCAGAAATTATGCTACTGAAACTATGCAAACATAAATTTACTGGTGTTTTCTTTCCTTAATGGGCCACTTAGAGACATGCACTACTTGTATGTTTGCATAATTTAAGTAGCATAATTTTGCATAATAAAACCAGCATGACTCAGGCGACCGTAACCATGGCAATAACAGACAGAAAAAAGTTGATTCACCCATTTACATACACTTAACAATAACACAGATATTTAATAAATAACAGTTGAAGGTCGGTTATCCATCGTCTCGCATAACCTCTGGCATTCGTCACAAAGCGTCTTCCAACTACTGTCAAAAACATCGCAATCAGGTTTAAATAGTAGCGATTCCCTGTACGCCGCCGTTCGCACCTTAGGAACTGCCAATAAGTCACGAGTACGTGGCCTTAGACCAATTTTTGATTGGGACAGAGTAGGCACAAGAAGCCGAACCAGCTGCATGTGAGACCAGAAGGGGACAGTCGGAATCCCCACGTAATATTCTGCAAGCTCCTATCACGAGTTATAAAAACACCAAAACTATTATTATAAAGGTTAGTCAAGCAATCGACTCGTGCTCGACTGATACAATTTGAATTTAGAAGTTCATCACTCAAAATTGTCTATGAATGATGAACTTGCACTTCACTCTTTTGACAGATCTCGACAAGAATGCAATATTTTATATAATGTGTTAAAATATATATAAATAGTGTTGATCGAGTAAAGTTGTGCTGTTATTCAGTGTCCAGGGTCCTCCAGTTTTTAAGAAAATGTAAATATAAATTCACAAATAAACGTTTTTGTGCCCAATGTGCTCGCTGTTATACTCTGGGTTTCATTCATGATTCGTACACTGCGTTTATCTGCGGTCTTTGACCTGTTGCATAAACATGTACACACGCGACATCTATTGATGAATGGGTGCTTTTATGAATGGTTTCATGATTTCTGTATTTTATTTGTACGTTACTTAGTAGCAGTAGCGTAGCAGCTCATAATGATTGACATAATATTGAAATCCTACATGTAATTTTTGATTTCATCTTAAGTTTTCTTCCTTCGAAAAATCCAGCTAAATAATATAAGTTACAAGTGTTACAACTAGTCGGAAAAAAACGCCGATTAGTCGACAGTCATATACTTACCTATCTAAAATTACTTTTTAAAATTCAATGAAATCATCATAGTATTACGAAATAGCAGTCAATCATATACCTATAAATTTTATTCCATACAAATAAACAAAGAATTACAAGAGAAATGACAAATTAAAACTAAAAATATAATATTAAAACTAATAGTATATCTGTAAATATATACCTACCTATAATAGTTTGTGAGTTGAGTACTAGAACTAAATTAAAATAAAATAAAAGCCGTAATCAAAAACAGGCGCGTCAGGTGATGCGAACCGAAAGTCTCCGAGAAACTTAAAAAAAACCTACGATAGAACGGCATGGCCGACTAGTCGGCCGATTAGTCGGCTAGTTTGCCTAGTCCCCAGTCGGCCCCCGTCAGTAGTTAGGTACAAACATACCTTACAGCATGAACAGGTAATCTAGAAATGCTAGGCAGTGCAGGGAACAATGGGCAGTAATTTGTAACCAGGATGCAACTATAGGTACATTCCAGGTGCTCTAGGACTGAAGCATTTAGTGTTCAACTACACTCCCGTTCAATGAATCTTGTTTTCATAAATATTATTCCGTAATTAATAACTACTATAATTTTGCGCTGTTGTAAATCTGTTGTTTTATAAATCTAGCTTTTGGTTTGTCATTAATATTTATAAATAAGTAGTTTGTACTTTATCCACATGTTAAGTGTAGTAATTAATTCCTGATGATATATGTCTTAGTGAGAGCTGTTAAGGGAATAAGTGAATGTCTAAACTCAGATTTTTTTATTCCGTGGAATTCTGACGTTTCTTGGTATTTCCAGACAAAAAAATATTCCTCGTGCCAGTGGTAAGAATTACAAAATAAATAAAATACAAAACTTGGTTTCTCTACTTTTTGTACATGAAATTAGAATACCTGTAATATATCATTGATTACAACATAGAAAGCATAATTTTAAATAGCTTAATTTGGACACAATAAATTACAATAATTATTGCTAGGGATATTTTTTTTCTTTACTGGTATCACTCTGATTATTTTCAGACATTACAAACCATTGGTTCACAATTATAAGTTTTCAAAGTACTAATTTACACATAATGTAAAAAAAATTGTATTGCATTTAAATATTTTGAAAAATCCACCGCATCCCGTCATATTCTAGCGACAAAAAATACCAGCTGTCATCTGTCAGCCATACATATGTGTCAAAACTCAAACGTCAAGCTATGCAAAACAATTCTTTGATGCAAGTGATGCGATTGTGATGCGGCTTCTAGACTTCTATCTTGAATGTTCGAATGTGCTCTCTCTCTCCTTTGTTCGTGTTGTTTTCGCTGTTTTCGTTGAGTTTATTGTTATTAGTTTGTTGAGTTTTTTTGTTACGTTTTTGTGTTACCTGTTGCTTGTTACGTTGTGTGTTTCTTGTTTTAATTAACAAGATGAACCGTGGACCCAGCACATCCCAGGAGAAGGACTGATTTCCTGTCTCCTAAAAAGAAAAGGCCACGTGGGGCTTTTTCTCGCAACGAAAAGTCGATTATAGTAAATGTTTATAATAAATGTTGGTGATAGTGACAACAGTAGCTCTGATGACAGTGATGGTGTAGAAACTGATTCTGGTAATGAATAAAGTATTTTTTAAATAAGTCTTGTTTTACTTATTTCCAATAATAAAGGTGATTTATAATGTAAAGTTCTACATAGGAGAAATCCACTCCTATCTATTTACTGTCGAATCATTTTTCCAAGCTGATTGAAAAAAAAATACTAGTATATGTATTACATTCTTTAACAGCCAAATATTTATCTAGCAATGCATCTTTACACCTTCTGTATTTTTATTTCGTACGAAAATTAGAATTATCCTACGTATTCTTTGGTTATAGACGATCTAGTTAGGTTTACTTACTTAGGTATGTCACTCAACGAAAATAAGTAATACATTTAGTAATGATTTCAGACTTTATTTGCTGCACAATATTCCCTGATACTAATTTCAATGCAATCGATAATACTAAATTATTATATCGACGAATATTTATTTGTAGCTAGTATAAAACGTCGTACCCATGCTAAGCTTACGAATCTTTTATTCACGTTCTAGGAAATTAGACCTAGAAATTATACTAAATGAAGTCTAAAATAAAACAATAAATAAATTCATCGTGGGAACGATGAAAAAAATGTTGTTTACTTCTGAAACGTCAAATAATGACAGACGTCAGAATTCCACGGAATAAAAAATCAGAGTTTAGATACAGTGAACTAGAATCTCTACATCCTGTTGCTGTTTGCTTTCCAAATAAATAAAATAAAAATTTCCATACACAATGCAAATATGCTAATGTTAAATATTTTTGAACAACATTTAAAGAAGTGATTGTGGAAACACAAATCAAATAATTTATTAACTAAATATTTTGATTTGTACTTTTATTTTTTCCCCAGTAAATTACATTACACTACTTAATACTGTATAAATTATAAATACTAGATAATTGTTATTAAGACCGAGTGGCCGAGCGGTGCAGGCATCAGCCACGAAAGCTGAGCATGTGGGACGTGGGTTCGATTCACACCTCGAACGTTCTTGGTCGTTTTTTCTTTGGTATAATATGACGTTCAAGATTTATAATTTTTGAACAATATTTAAAGTATAGTATAGGCGGAATCTTTTTTTGATCAGGACCCTAACAACATTAATAACATCAACTTGTAACGAACTCCCACCTTAGGCTGCGTTTCCACCAGACATGTGCGAGGATGTGTTTGCATACAAATGATACCTATTAATGACTCGAGCGAGGTGTCATTTGTATGAAAACACATCCTCGCACATCTCTGGTGCTTTAGTGTCTGGTGCTGTAGCCTTAAGCTAAGAATATATTTCACTCTGTTTTAGTTTTATGTGTATTTTATCTTCGTCAATTTGCATTTAAGGTGGCAAACTGATAAGCAGCAGATTATCTTCAGATACAACATAACCTATTAGTCATTCCGATACCGTAGACGTCTTACAGCTAAATAATACGGCCATATATTTAGTTAAGTAATGGCGGCAAGGAAACATTATTCTAACATTTTCAAAATAAGCCATGTCCCTACTATAAGCTGAGAGCCGACCGCGAATCGAAATTCGTAGTTTTCAAGCGTCTATCTCTGTCACACTGATGACGCATTATTTGAAGTGAGAGAGGCAAATGTTCGAAAACACTCGATTAGTGCTTATAATATTTTTTGTAGATAGACTGATGACCTGGTGTGGGTGGCGCAGGACCGGTCATTGTGGCAATCTTTGGGAGGCCTATGTTCAGTAGTGGGTGTCTTTCGGCTGATATGATGATGGTGATGATTACTAAGTGTGTAAATAAAAAAAACTAGACGTTAAACTAGACTCCCGGACAAACAATTCGAATGTAATTTTTGAGAAAAAAAATTGCAAATGGCCTGATTTCAAAAAGAGTTTTCAAATATTTATAGAAAAGGGTAGAATCCTTTTTAACATTAGATTATATTATTGTATTTTTTCTGAATTAGTCAAGTAATCACACATCGAAAAAACTACGGTTATTACACTGATTTGTGCAGGCAACATTTATTTTTAGTGCTTACAAAAACGTCAAAAATGTATGTAAAAAAGCTTTTTAATCAAGACTTTGTATTTTCATATCCACAGAGTTGACTGACCATAAAATCAGACATTTTTGGGATTCTTTGCAAAAAATAGGAAAAAGAAAATCGAAGACAAAAAAAAGACGACGCCTATCAGGGAAAAATATAATATGTATACATACCTTCGGAAAACTTTACATAGCTTATTGGATATGAAATTGGATTCCATCTGACCTGTAAAGATTTCAAAAATCTATTTAAAATTTGCTTGTTTACATTATTTTGTATTCAGTTTTATACACGACCCATACCTTTGACCAAGAGTGTAAAGGTGGATTTACACCAAACGAGCATTCCCTCACTCTACGAAATCAACGAATTTCGACGAATCACGTTATGTGTAACGAACGAATTGTAAATTCACCTTTAGATTCATTCAAGAATACTCCATACAATTTCGTAGCCTACAACTTAAACACTCGACACATAAGAAGCCGCCATATTTAATACATGCCCATAAACTCTCACATCCATTATACAGCTATTTAATACGACGATTAAATTCTGTAAGTAATTGTGCGCGTGGGCAACTATTCTCACATTTTCAGAATAGCGCAGTCGCGGGTGACATTTCGAGGCTCGGCAGGATTTCGCACGCAACTGTGGGTGTTATGAAGATGAGTTTAAATGGTAGAAGCGGGAGATCTTTCCTTTAGTGAATAATTTAAATGGTTAAATTAAATTGAAAAAAATATTGTGTTGTTGCTTCATAGTGGGTCAAAATTCTTTTCATTGTCTTATTTTGTGTCCCTAAAAAACGTGACGCAGTGGTGATTTTTGTATGAGATGATGTTTTGTTTTCAATTCCTGATGTATGGATAAAAATCTAGCGTGAAAAAGAAATACAAGTGCATCGATTTTTTTTATATACCGAGTCGAAACAATAACTACAAGCGTGACAGAGTGGTATGAAACAAGACATCGAAAATAATTTTGAATCAGGTACGATTCCGTGGAATCAATTATATGTGACATAAATATGTCCAAAGCCGGATGATCAAACCGTAGAAACATATATATTTTTTTTTCACCAATACGTGAAGTCTTCAATTATTTTTAATAGTTAGCTAATTGCAGCCAGCTAACTTTCCATCCTTTTTAAACCTTAGCAATAATCAGAGTGTATAAAATACAGTAGTAATGTTTCAGAATGCATGGAACTAATATTTTAACTTTAACCTAACCTACACACTCCCATGTAAATAAAAGAGACACGGCGATACTTGCCCGGCTATCAGCTATCACCACCGGGCGAGTATCGCCGCGTCTCTTTTTTTACACGGAAGTGCGTATCTTTTGTTCGTGTTTATAGCTTAGTAGCTCGCGGTCTTAACCAGTGCCTAAACCTGAAAAATTTTATTAGTATATGTCAATTATTTTATTTCTTAGTGTGGTTTTTTCTAAGAATAGGAAAAAGTTATTGCCCGTTTAGTAAAGTGAGTTATTTTACTCACGTAATCTATAGGTTATTTCCATATATTTTGCGCTGCGATTGATTGAGCAAGCTCGCATGAAGCAAGTAATCTCGAAACTTCCTAAAGTACTTGTGAAACTTCACAAGCCGCATCAAACGTCAAATCGCAAAAACCGTTTAAACTTTAAACGTTTCATACGTGCTCCTTATGTGGGTCACGATGGCGTCACGGCTATCTAGCTATTTATACGAATATGTTCGGGTTTGTCCTAAGGACGCAGAAATCTCTTTGATCCGCCACCAGACGCACCAGTAAATTGGTAGCAGCATCCTTTTAATTGCAGTGTCGTACACCGCGATCGCCAACCCGCCTGCCAAACCAAAGTCAGCTGTGACGATTATAGTTGCCGATTTCTAAAAATGAACTTTTGTCAGTTTAGATAAAAGCCTTATATAATGTGCCTATGAGGAAAGGGAAAAATGTAAACAGCGGATTTCTGACCTTTGAAGTTAAAAATGACGATTTATCAAAATGTATATAACATTTTTTCCTTTTTTTAACCTCAGAAATATGCTGTTATAAATTTTCCCTTTAACAAAGTTAAGGCTACCGTCATATTAATAAGGATTAATCTCTAACTGTCAAAAGTTCATTCCTAGAAATCGGCAACTATGTATAAGGGTAGTATCCCTGAAATAAAGTTAACAAATTAAGGTAGCAAAAATCCATTAGTTGTGAGCGTCGAGTAACTAAGTGGAGATACATGATTGAATTACCTAAAGGTTGTCTGGAAGAGATCGCTCTATAGCGATAAGGTTGCCTCTTGTTCACCTCTTTCAAACATGTGCTTTTTATTATTTGTTCTGGATTTGTATTTAGTGCAATAAAGGGTTATTGTTATTGGGATGTTGAACGGCAATCGCATCTATACTTCGATGCATCTTTGTTCGAGACTGGTCAAAGTCACGACTTGGCATACTCCAACACACTTCGATAGCTTAAACGCGTGTTTCTATCATTTCGTGCAAATTGGGAGAATTTGGGAGAATTTTTTATTTTCATTTTTTTGTTGTGGCAATGGTAAGATTTACGAAAAAGAAACATTAATCTATAATACATTTTCAATTGTACGCAAAATTGACCAATTTATGAACAAAAGATTTTTTCAAAAGAAATGGTAATGACGTATAGAATATGGGAATGAAAATGCGATGTTGGTAATGATAGGTCAAAAAAAGAAATAACGTAGTCGAAAGTTTAAGTTTGAATTTTGAGATCTTTTAATGAATAACTTGTTATATTTGGAATATACCTACTGAAAATGTAGTTTTGAATATTACTTGTTACTTTCAACAGTCAGGTGCATGATAAAAAACGAGAATGGTAATTAACATAAGATGGTGGCAAGAATTTAATACTGAAATTCATTACCATAATTTTTAGTTCATTACCATTCTCTTTAGTATGTTAACAGTAAATTACGGTAATGACAAGAATGGTAATGACTTTTCCTTACCTTTTGTAGATTAACTCTTTAAAAATAAATGCAATTGCAAGTCCATTCATTCACTAAGCATTCGAATAGAATATTCATTATTTAAGTATTCACAGTTCAATAAAACACTTAAAAATTAATATCAAAACAGTGCAAATGGTAATGAAAAAAAACTGTACCAAATCCAAAACTCCGCCGCGATATATTTTTTCATAAAAAAATGGCACACGTCCGTCTTGTTCACTGTTTACTAGCCGACTGAGGTGGGGATCGCGGACAGAGGGAACTTCGTATAGAATAACATTTGCAATGCCTACTGACCAATTCCGTTGTTGCAAACTATATATATGGTAATGAAATTATTTTCTTGACAAAAAGATTTTGCTGCAGTGGATTTAAATATTCAGTGTTAAAACTGTTAAACCACTAAATTTTCATTCCCTTATAAATACTTCATCTAAATTAAGTGGTTGAATCAAAGTAGTACATGTAATAGTTATGTAATTCGCTCTCAAATCTGTAAATCTAGGTTCTGACCGGTGATGGTAATGAGTTTTTAGCATGTTTATATTTTATTTATATATTTTATGTTGCAATAATAGAATTAATTTTAGATGCTAAGTATACCTATGAACCTCACGCAACATATAAAAAATATTTGAAATGAATTTAGGAGTTAGTTTATTTTTTATTTCAGCAAACATATGATTTGCACGAAATGATAGAAACACCCAAACATACAGGATAACCTGAGGAGGCTTGAATTACTGAGAAAATCAATACCATCATCGTACATACTCCTAATAGACATAATATATTTATTATACATAATAATTGGCCGTATGGTGAAAGCAGTAAGAATACATTTGTCACCACCCCAACTCCTCCTGCGGGTGTCGTAAGAATCGACTAAGGGACTGAAGTGTCACTGACCATTCTACAAGACTGATGATGGGCAGCAGCGTCATCGTAGTGGACACATTACTGCGATCGCCAATCCGCTTGCCCAGCGTGGCGATTATGGGCATTTACCTCCTAATGCGTCTATACGCATAGTTTAATAGGAGAGGCCTTCGTCCAGCAGTGGACTATCATAGGCTGATGATGATGATGATGATGAGGCAGGTATTCAATAAATCAGATACAGTACAGAGTTCAGGCCCAGGGAATTTAATAAAAAAGCATGAATATATTTTAACGACAAACGGGTCTTAATCGCGTAAATGTAAATAATATTATCCTGACGTTTCGAGCATGACGTCACACCCGTGGTCGCAGACTGGCGAGAAAATGTACCTTTTACTGCGCGGGTCTTGTGGACTACGTTTCAAATATAAATGATAATCGTGAAAGTTTAAATCAATATAGCAAAAATACATTCAAAATAATGAAATACAATTTAACTTTGTATCAAACACTCAAAACGTAAATTTCTACCACCTACAAGCAAAATGTCCTGTTAGAAACACCAACACTCGAATTAAGCCTCATTTACACTTGCAAGTAATTAGCAGCAAGTTTAATTACCTACTAATTGCTATCACATGCAAACGGTACCTGTACGATAATTCATTGATGGGGCAAAGTGGTTTTATTTACATAAAGCTCTCCATTAACGATAAAATTCAATTAGTTTTTCATAATAGGATATTGTGGTTTTCAAGAGTTGGCCACGTGGTGATGGCAGTAAGAATACATTTGTCATCACCTCAACTCTTCCCGCGGGTGTGGTAAGAGCCGACTAAGGGTTTGAAGTGTCACTAACCATTATTTGAGAGAAGAGTGATGATGGGCAGCAGCATCATCGTAGTGGACACATTACTGCGATCGTCAATCCGTTTGCCCAGCGTGGCGATTATGGGCGATTTACCTCCTAATGCTCCCTAATGAATTGGGGGATAGAATGAGCATTCGCTCGTTTGGTCTAAATCCACCTTAAGTGAATGAATCTGTGTACGTGTCGCATCTACACTTTATTATTTTCAGAGATCATATTACTCAGTACTGTTTGGTCAAGTACTTACTTAAATCACAATAACTGTTCACCGATGCAGAAAAAAACTGGTTTTGAAATAATACCTCCACTACCCGAAACAAATTGTTTCAAGTAAACTTTCATAATGTAATAAAGACAGTAACTCGCTCTTGCTACCTGGATGGGCTGGATGCATAGCTAAGTTGCCAATCGCTAACGCTTAGGAGCGTATCGTAGTTTTCCCTCTCTGTCACTCTTTCATATTAGGGCGACAAAGACAGTTAGCTGCCTTGCGTTTACGATTGACGATGAAGCGTTAGCGATTGGCTACTTGTCTAAGCACCCTGGTCGACTTGCGCGACCACTCGCACGTCTACTGGCACGCGTCATTAATAAATGATATCCGATAAGGGCCGGGTTACACGGATTCAGTGGAAACTGGCAAAGCGTGAACCGGAAAGACATTATTTTAATGGCATATGTTTTGTCATGAAACGTGAACGGTATACTCGTACTTATATTTATTCGTTATTTTATTTTATTTTTGGAAAACAAAGTAGGTATGTATCGTGGACTCAATGCCAGGAGAATTTTTCTACCAAACAATACTCACAAACAGCTACTACCAAGGAACAAATATTAATGTGATAAATAAATAATAATACGTAAGGTAGGGTGGGATAAGATTAAACTGTTTTTTTAATGGGGTTATACAAAAAGCCGTTTTTCTGGCACAGCGTATACAGGTAGCTTTTTGTCTTACCCCATTAAAAAGCTGTTTCGTCTTACCCCAAATTACCTATTTTGTTTACCAATACACGATAATAACTATCAGTATTTAAACTGCATAAATTACAGGCATGGTAAGATGCTCTGGTTCTCAACTTTCACATTTGCAAAGCCTATGAAGGATATTTCAAACCTCGTGTACTATGTGTTTAGTTAATGGCGAACACTTAGTGATGCCAACACGCAACCCAGTCTTTACCAAAGAGTTAGTACGAGTACAAGTATATCGCTGGGTAAATACCGTTTATCTGGGGGACTACCACGATCTACTAATAACTCGTACGTATTTTACGTGGTAAATAAATAAATATCTTGGGACGTCTCACACAAATCGACCTAGTCCCGCGGTAAGCTCAATTAAGGCTTGTGATGTGGGTACCAGGCGACGATATATATAATAGATAGATACATATAGATAGATACTTAAATATAGACATCCATGATCAAGGAACAAATATTTGTGATAATTAAAAACACAAATAATGCCCTCGCCGGGATTCGAACCCGGAACCTCCAGCTTCGTAGGCAGGGTCACTACTAGTAACTAAATGGCCATACATTATTAAAATCGGCCAAGAGCATGTAAATTGTAAGGCCATGCTCAGTGTAGAGTTCCGTTGTCATTAAAAATGGCTGGGCTGATTATGTTCGAAATAGTTTCATTAAAAAGCATTCTATAAGCCTACTCATGATTTTTTTTTCATAGTTTTGAACTCACAAATCAAAAGTTTGATCCCCCTCTAACACATTTTTTATTCTGTAGTGGTTATCGAAAATATTGACTTTAGAAATAACCTTCTTATGGGACCCTGCGTGCAATGCAATGCTGCAATGCTGCGGACAGACAGACGGACAGAGGGACATGGCGAAACTATAAGGATACCTAGTTTACTACGGAACCCTAAAAACGTCCGGTTCGCCTATGACTCATGAACGCTCTGCGAAGGTTATGAGGACAACCTCTTCTCCCGTCCTAGTGTAGAATGCAGTATTTGCTATGAAAATCTCTAACAAAAATCCGCTTTTTGCCAAGAACTTAAGACAGCTTCTTGCTATTTAGTTTCATAGCAAATACTGCTTTCTACACTACGACAGCAAGTGTAGGTATTGAAAGTGCTAATCACTTTCACGAGCTTCGCTAATAGAGGCCAATAGGCCTTAAGGTGCATTTGGAAAGGAAGACCAGCGCTGGGCTGTGATCACAGCCCAGCAATATGCTGAATTGGAGCCCATTTTGTGGCACAATAGCTTATTTTTTATATTCATGTTTATTTTGTGTTTTAATGTGTATATTATGTTGTGGCACGACGCACGACTAAATGTTTTTTCTTTCTTTCTTTCTAACGCTTATAAATGTGTAAGTCGTACTAACCTAAAAGCCACTTTGGGGTCAAAACTCTTTTGGCCAAAATGGGTCTTTCTGACAGCAAAGACTGTGGAATGTTTTGCGAGGAAGAGGAGACAATGACTTGATGTGCGAATGTCATGCCCTCGCCAGACAAAGGATGACAGACTTCGGATCCGGCGATCTGGAACCGAAGGAGGTCAAAACGCTACCGCTAGGGTCCGTCCTCAAACATATTGAGTTGATAGAACAATCCCAGGGGTAGGCGAAATAGGGGGCAATTGCACAAAAGATCCCAATGGGTCGAAATGTATCCGTAAGGGCCCCAGAAATAAGATAAGATAAGATAACCTAAAAGGCAGTAAAAACACGTTACGGCATTCTAACTTGGGATTTCCCTGTATGGTTGCTAATCAAAAAAGCCGTATAAGTCACATACTGATTTTTGGCTTAGCAACAATCTATTTTTTAGTGATAGTCTAAGTTAAAATATACGATATACTCATAGATACGTTCTTTTTGGTACGCGTGTTAGCAAGGTTAATACTTATTTTAAAATTTTCGTATCGTGTGCTAGTTATGAAGTTACATATTTTTATTAAACATTATTAATATAAATAATAAACAGATATAGGTTAGGTTAAGTAGGTTAGTTTAGATTTAATCTATGTACATAAATTGTAGTTTTGAAAATAAATATATGAAAAAAAATAATAAACAAATATCACTATATATTAATTCTTGTGATGTGGTTACCAAGCAACGATATACAATATTAATGATACTTAAAGACGTAGGCAGCCACGACCAAGAAAGAAATATTGATGATAAATAAATTAAGATTCGAACTCGGAACCTCCAGCTTCGCAGGCAGGGTTATTATCAACTATAGTTGCCGATTTCTATGAATGAACTTTTGACAGTTATAG
The DNA here is from genome assembly GCA_025490895.1 of Thaumatotibia leucotreta. Taxonomy (NCBI): domain Eukaryota; kingdom Metazoa; phylum Arthropoda; class Insecta; order Lepidoptera; family Tortricidae; genus Thaumatotibia; species Thaumatotibia leucotreta. The sequence goes on from JALPQI010001969.1 coordinate 102,617, forward strand.
ATTTATCCTTATTAATATGAGGGTAAGGGTGAAGACACATTTCTCAGCATGTGTACGCATTTTGTCGATAGAAAATGCCAGTTTAGTATGGGACCGCGTCCAGCTTTCCGTACGCGTACGCATGCTTACACGTTTTATACTAAACGGCCAATTTTATTAGACAAAATGCGTACGCATGCTGATAAATGTGTCTCCACCCTAAGGGTCACCATTTTTTCGATAGTCTTAAGGTTATATATATAAGGCTCATTTCTAAACTTCATTTAAAGTTCATTCTTAAAAATCGGCAACTATAGGCTATGGACGCTGACAAGGTGGTGGATAGGTCTTTAAACACAACTGTTGTTAGGTACACCCCGTACAGAGCAATCGTAATAATTTAAGCCATTAAAACAATTTCCCATAATTTCTCGTTATTTATGAAACATCAACACTAGAATTTATGTATTCATTATGATTTTATCATTGACACACTTGACAGATTCTAAAATATAATATTTACGACGAATATACCAAACATAATTACCATCTTAAAGTCTAAGCAATAAGGTAGCTTTTTAGTTTTATTCGTGGTGAAAGAGTACAACCTGCAACGCTAGAGGGCGCTAGTAACGAGGTGTTATATGCTGACAATAGTTTATGACGTCGTGATTGCGAACTGATAAGTGCGCCTAAGGAAATGATGCTGAGTGTACTGGGGAGACAGGGCCAAATGTAAAGGTGCGTTTAAACCAAAAGAACTTCGCTGTTCTAGCGCCCGTTCTACGAAATCAACCAATCACGTTTTGTTTACCGATCGAATTTCGTAGAGTGGGAGGTTACAACAGCGAATGCTCTTTTAGTTTAATCGCACCTTGAGTTATTACTTTATTTTTATAAATAGAGTTTGGAAACAACAACGACATAAAAATTAAATTGAGATGGAGACTTGTCAAATGTTATGTTTTGTCCATCCTGGCGTATGGCACTGAAGCATGGACCCTAAACAAATCCTCAGTTGAGAAACTGAATGCGTTCGAAATGTGGCTGTATCGAAAAATGCTTATAATATCTTGGGTGGATAAGGTGTCTAACGAAGAGGTGCTTAACAGAATACAGAAGAAAATGGAAGTAGTGCTAGCATTGAAAAAAATAAAAACAGCATATTTTGGCCATATCTATAGAAATAGCAAGTATGAAATAATCAGAAACATAATAGAAGGAAAAATAGAAGGAAAGCAGGGAAGAGGAAGACCTAGAACAACTTAGACTAAAAACATTAGGGACTGGACCAACACTAAGGACACCGCCACTCTTTCCAGAACGGCAACGAATAGAGAAAATTTTCACATGATGATCGCTGACATCCAATAGGATATAGCACCATAAGAAAAAGAGATTGGACAAATGGACATCATCATTTGAAATAATATGAATTATAAATATTGGATGTCATATACCAAAGAAAAAACGACCATAACACCAACGTCCGAGGTGGGAATCGAACCCACGTGCTCAGCTTTCGCAGCTGATGCCTGCACCGCTCGGCCACTCGGTCTTAAAAATTAAAATTAAAATATTTAGTTGCTAAATAATTTGATTTGAATTTTCACAATGACCTCTGACATAATATGATTAAATGATTGCAGCAGCGTCATCATAGTGGACACTTTACTGCAATCGCCAATCCAAGCGTGGCGATTATGGACATTTACCTCCTAATGCGTTTATACGCATAGATAATAGGATAGATCGTCCAGCAGTGGACTGAGATAGGCTGATGGTATCAGATGTGAAAGTCACTATTTACACAGATTTTCATAGTTACCAGTACCAAATATGCCGGCCCATTCATTTCATTAAAGTCTCCTTTTATAGATGTCTATGCAAATAACTAGGTACACAAATACAATAATTTGTACCTACATATATAATATATAATACATGCTCGGATTAGCTCCCGGCTTTGATCTCAGATGGCTGACCTAAATTCATAACTAACGAATCAGTTAGGTATCTAATGATAATTTGTTTCTACTTGCGAGAAATAAACTCAGTTCTTATTAGTGACTAAATACTTTAAATACAGGGAAACTAGCCATGACTAGGCTGGACCGATTTTATCGAATGTCCTATGCACATGCTTTTTTTTTCTTTTCCAAAATATTTATTTTCATAACTACAATTTATGTACATATATTAAATCTAACTAATATACTTTATTAGATTGATTTTCCTTATTTTACTAACTAAAAGAGGGATGGATAGTTTATCTCGCGCTGACATAATTATAAATATTGTCTCACCAATCTTGTGCTAAGCCTAATAGATTCGAACCAACCAAATTTTCTTGACAGTTAATTCCTTGCCTTATCACTAATTGTCTATGGTTAATAAAATAAAAAATGTAGTAGGTTGGTTCTAATATTTTGATACTTTAAACTTTCTCACATTTTCCTAGAAATGTAATTAAATGATGAATTTAATAAAACGTCATAAACGGGGCAATGTAACAAATAGAAGGATAAACTTTTTATAATTTAGATTGTATTTTATTTCGCATCTTGGTATAATCCTTCATGGTGAATAAGTGTAAACATAATTATGTATTTTTCGTTAATTTTAACCGAGTGAGTGTCTCGTCAACGTATGTTATTAAATATCTGAATATGTGTGCAGAAAATCAAAAATACGTTCTAGTTTCAAATCTCTTCCGTTAATATACCATCCCAATTTTCGAATATTCCGCCAAGAGTTCAAGTAGGTAATATTTCAGAGGTCACTCTATGATATTTATATTTTTATGTTATTTATGAACTCGACAGCTATTAAGGTGCATTTAGACCAAACGAGCATTCGCTCATTCTATCCCCCACTCTACGAAATCAACGAATTTCGACGAATTACGTTTTGTGTAACGAACGAATTTCCTAAATGCACTTGCACCTTTACAATGCGCTATGTTATTTATATATTTGTATGTTATCTATGAACTCTACAGCTATTATATTAATCTTAAGTTACTTACATATCTGCTACTACACTCGTTTATGGTTTATGTAATTTTTGAGAATCGTCAGTAGTAAAATGATCGTAAAACATGGAAAGGTACACGCTGATCGGATCTTTGTTTTTATGGCTCTATTATCTTGATTTTACGGATTTGATCACTGAAGCCGGCGTCGTAAAGATAGGTAAGTATGTTTATTGCGAGACCACATCTTATTGGTATACCTGTTTTCAGTTTTATTAGAAATGAAATTTAAAAGAATCTCGTCCGCGTGGAATCCCGTGATTTACAAATGTAAGCGTGGTGAAACATCCATTTTAAAGCCAATGGATGTTGTGAGTGTTGTGTGTAGACCTAGTGACAACCCTAGCCTAGAAGTGAATAATCAAGATCAAGTGCGGGTAGTTCGAAAAACCCGCGCAGCTCGAAGGTGTTGATACATTCTCTCGCCAGTCTG